>CM041789.1:11674325-11875653 GCA_023375725.1 Nephotettix cincticeps | reverse complement strand
TCAAACACTTCCCTTGTCAGCCAACACTTTCATCAAGGGACCACAGTACCCTGAGAAAGTGCTTAATTGTGTATTAAGCATACTATAGTGTCAATTGAGAATACTACTTGAGATAGTTTAAGTTTCCACTCACAAGTGGCAATATGTTTCCCTGCCACTTCGGAAAAATAATTTAATTTGTAAATACATCAGAAATCACGACTTTTTCACATTTTAGGGTTAAAGGGGCATACAGGGTTTAGAGTTAATTCCAGAGAACGATTTGAACCAGTTTGACTTTGATATTAAACTTGAGAAATACAAAGTCTGTCCAATAAGTTCGCGAACTGGTTGGATATGGCGGCTGCTTCATGGAGTGAAGCCCCGCCCACCAGCCTCTCAGGCTACCTGAGGCCCAATGAGCCATCAGTACTCCCTGGAACGTTGTGCAGTGTGTTTGCTTTAATTTTGTGTGTTTTTACTGTTCGTCGAAAATGGAAATTGATGAAGTCACTGATCAACAAATGAACATCAAGTTTTGGTGAAACTCCATAAAAGTTCTGTATAAATTACTGAAAAAATATTAAAAATAAATTACTGAGCTGATGGCTATTTATGGTGGTAATTATCTGGAGAAAATTATCATCCACTTCATTTTCAAGTGGATTAAGCGCTTTAAAGATGGCCGTCAAGACGCCAAGAACGATGAAAGAATGGCTGTCACCTCTGGCTAGACTAAGTGATTTAACATTGCTATGCTACCACTCTATCTTTAATTTACAGCATTGACCATTAGCCCATGGTGATTGATGAGATTAAAAAATTAATTAATACTTAAATAATTATTTCTTTATTCGCCTATGTTCCAGGCATGGAGGTAGTGAAGGTGGGGGGACCAGTGTACAGGATTGGTGTCGGAGGGGGATCCGCTAGTTCCGTTCAGGTGAATGGGTTTCTAAATTTCTTGGCTACTAAATAATTGTAATTCAAAAGCTGAATCATACATTACTTGGAACACAACTGATGTAAAATTTATACAGGTTATTGTTCCATCTAGAAAACGTTATAGTTACATATGTGTATGAAATCTCACTCACAGGTGCAAGGAGACAACCAGTCGGAGTTAGACTTTGGTGCGGTCCAGCGTGGAGATGCGGAAATGGAACAGAAGCTCAACCGGGTGATCCGTGCCTGCATCGAGCACCCGGAAGGCAATCCGATATGCAGCATCCACGATCAAGGGGCCGGCGGGAATGGTCAGTAACTAAATTGTTTATGATTTTACTTTCTCCCACCTATACAATAATATATAAAGAAATAATTGTTTTTGTCAAAATTTTTGAATTTGAGTTGAGAGTGGGTATATCTATTTTGGGGTTCCCTGAATGCAAAAAGTGGGTTGCGACATGATGTCTGTCTGTTTGTGTATGTAGATGTGTGTGTGTCTGGAGTTGTACAGAGCCACAGACTACGTTGTTGGTCCGATTTAGGTGAAATTTGGTACGTATGCATACACTCACCATATCTCCTGGAATTTTTTTTTTAATTTTGATTTTTAAGGGTATGTTGTGCGAAATATGAAAAATCCAAATTTCTAAAAATTGGCTCTAACGATTTTGATTAAAATTTAGTAGCTTACAGTGCTTAGAGTAGGCCTACTTAATAATATGACACCACCCGCATTTCTCTGAAAATGAGGGTTTAAAAATTATAGGCTTTTAACCCTAGAAATGGCAAAGTCATAATTTACGACGCATTTACATATTCAATAAGAATTGGCAGGTGTAGGCATCTGTCGTGAGTTTAGTGTACTTGTTCGACACAATCGCCTATGTGACTGTCTTGCCCTCTGGGAGCAAACAACCGAAACTGCTCTCGAAGTACACGAGCCTGCCACCGGGCAGGTCTATAACCAAGTAAGCGCTTTCTACTCCCAGGCACTGATTGGTCGAGCCGGCTAACGCACTACGCTGACGAGCGTAACGTTCTAGCCATTCGGAAGTGCTCGGGTTCGAATCCCGACCATGAGCAATCCCAATTTGGCTTGCAAATGTGTGGTAAAGCGGAGTGGGGGCCCACCTTAAATAAACGGTGACTGGCTTGGGTGGAAGTTGACGCCATTTGTAGGCTTAATTGGGATTGCAGTGGACACCTGTTTTGCTTTTGTGGTTAGTGGTTATAAGGGGGTTATAAAGCGTAAGCATGTCTTAAGCTTTTTTTGTTTAAACTTTGATATTTCATGAAGATATTAGTAACTATTTTTATGTTACAGTTAAGAGTAAAAAGCTTGCCACTTCTAGGGTTAAATGTAAAAAAATCCATATTTTAAAGTTTTCTGCGAAAACAATAAAGGTAGAGTACAATTTGACTACCACCATTAAAACCAACTAAAAAATAAACTAACTAGTATTTTAAATTATTTTTCTACGACTAACGGTTCCAGAGAATAATTAAATTTACAGTCCATAATAAACATCTTACGTTGTCTGAGAGCTCCCAATGTTATTCTTATAGAGAGAAAGGGGGTTTGTCCTCTTTACTTTAAAGAACTTAAAGAAACTTAAAAGAATATGATAGTTTGATCAAATATTGTCGTTTTTAAATTAATTAATTAAATTTGTTTTCCCCTCTTCCAGTCACAAAAGTGTGTACCACTTTCAGCAGTTCTATACCTATTAAATTGGTAAGTGCCCAGAACTAATGCTTGCGTGAGGTAGCATTTGTAGCTTATGCACAGTGATGTTTCTAGTAAATTATTTAGTACATATTTTACCTAATAAGAACAATAGTAATGACGGTAATATTTACTAGTCATTATGATAAATTTCAGACAATTAAAACTCGGAATCATGTTTCGCCATTATTGATGATCCAGTCTAAAAATAAAAATAATCCAAACTTCAATTACTATTAAAATATAGTACCCTAAAAATACGCTAAATATCAGGTAAAGTCTTTTTTTAAACAACTACTAGAGAGTAGAATGTCACAGGTCAATATTTGAGTCAATTCAAGTCGCAATTCCCACTCAATTCAACCATGTGAGTTTTTTGACCAGGAGATGATTAAGATTTGTCAATTTAATTATGATATCTCAAGGATATTTTGTGTTGGTTTGGTTCTCAATCTAGCTAGTTTTGTTTTTGTCTATTTGGAGTTTTAATTAATAACCTTAATGAAGTAACTGGGTTTTTCAGTAAAAAAGCTTTGTCATTAAATTAATTATTTGTGGTCAACAAATAGTTCATACCAGATTTGTAGGTAAATCTTCAAAGGGGTTATGACTGATGAATATGTTTATATTTGAGTTTTTGGCTAGAAGGTAGAGCAGATTTTATTTAGAGAATAGCAGTTTGATCTTGAAACATCTCTGGATGCATGAGTGTTTGCTCTCTGAATTTATAACAGTGCTTTTTCTTTCATGAAATATTCCATCTTTGCCTGTTGAATTTTCCAGGAAATGTGCTCAAGGAGCTGGTAGAGCCGGCTGGAGCCATTATCTTCAGCAAGCGCTTCACCTTGGGTGACCCCAGCATCAGCACGCTCGAGCTATGGGGTGCCGAGTACCAGGAGAACGATGCGCTGCTATGCCGAACTGGTGACGTCGAGCTGCTTAGGCGCATTGCTGCTAGGGAGCGCTGTCCTGTCAACTTTGTCGGAACTGTCACTGGCAACGGGAGGGTGAGTGCAGGGATAAAAGACGATGGGAAACATCTGTAGAGTTTCTGTCTCTTAGCTATAGTCAAATTTCTGTCTAGTTTTTTTTACTTGTCCAAAGATCATAATTGGGTACATGAAAAAGAATCTGTAAAATTAGTAGCAGGTCCTTTGACTAGCCAGTGTCAATAGATAAACAATTATTTATTTTCCAGATTCGTTGAGAATAGTCATGAGTCAAATAAGTATATCAAGAATGGTAGAATACAATAATGAAAATATATAAGCAAGTTATGTATTTTGGAACTCCCCCTCTGAGTAGAATGGTTTATTCAGAAGCCATGCTGTCAGCTGTGTTTTGAGGAGCTTAGAGTCTTCTTTCTTCAGGTGGTTTGACAGGTTATTGTGGTAAAAGGCTCCTTTGTTGGTTGGTATTTGCTTGAGACCCAAGTGGTGTTATGAGAGAGAGAAATTGGTTGTGTTTCTATTATTATATTCATGTAGATCATTGTGTCGTGGTTGTGAGATTGTGATGGTGTGGACGATTGTTTCTTTTATGTAAAGCGAGACTGCTGTGAGAATCTTTGTGAAAGGTCTTTGAAAGACTACCGACAAATTTCAATATTATTCACTCAATATATTTCAATATATTTAATATATTCAATTGTGATTCCTAAAACGTAATAGCCTATATTTTGTAAATTAATTAAGTTACGAGCTATTGTTCTATAATGTTTATGTATGTAAGATGCTGCAATGTAATTGGAATGTAAATTCTGTTTTGTAGCATTAAATAAATAAATAAATGAATAAAATGTTCCTGAAGTTAAGATTCACAAGGCATCTAATAACTCTCTTCTACTTAAGAAGCGCCCTGTCCAAGTTGAGTTTTGATGCCCCTCAGACTGCCCTATTACCTTAGTTAATTCTTGATTCTCATAGGTATTGACTCCCAGTTGTTGAGGATGTTTAGCCTAAACAGCAGAATTCTCAGGTAGTGGTGTATCTCCTTATTGTCCACCTGGTAGGGATGACCTGGAAGAAGGATGTTGGGCAGGGGATGTCCTGTCATAGGGTGTGTACCCTCAAATGCAAAGTTGAGGGCTCTCAAGGGTTTACCCTTTTGTTTTCTGGGGGACTTGGTTGTTATTGAGTTGGAGAACAAACCTTTTTGGGTGTCAAGTGGCTTGAGCCCGGATCTAGATTGATTTGGAGGTTTCTATTTACTTCTCTAAGAGTTAGGTAGACTACTTGTCCTGCATTTCCTATCCTTATGAATCCCATTTCCAATAGCTGTACAATATTCCACGTAGGCTTGCCTTGCTGTCAACCCTCCAGATTCTAAAATGTAATGGAACATGAATGGAACCCCTCAAATTTAAACTAATTGGGCTGAAGCCTGTTGGGATTTCCCGTGAAATGATATTACACTCTTATTTCATTACTGTATTTGCAGAAAGCAAAGAGACGCCGCGATTGGGATTATACAGGCTGAGTGACTCAGTGTTCGAAAGGGTAGTGACCTTGACGGGTAGATGTACGTCCCGTCCCATGACATGTCATTGTTGCTAGTTGATGGTGTGCCAAAAAGTAAATCATTCTCACGTCTCAAGTCTGGTTGAAGACTTTTTTCACTGTGACAGTTAAAGATAATAAACTCTAGGTGAAAAAACTTTATTTGTTCAATCTTGTATCCTTTTTTTGTGTTGAACCTTGAAAAATAAATCTGTGTGATTAAATAAAAAAAATTAAATTCTCAGATATTTCATTTTTTCTGTTATCCCGAGATCGTGTTCGGATTTCCGGGGTTTGTATTTGAGGGGTTTCACTGTTATGACTATTGATACTCAAATCAATGATTCAAAATCAGCAATGTATATCATTATTATATTTTCAACCTCACATGATCTTTTAAAAATGATCAGACCAAATACATAATTTCAAATTAGAGGCCATTATAAAATTTGTAAAATATAAAAATCCCAGAATTATGACATACATTGAAATGGTACTGAAGGGTTTAGATACCTGAGTTATGTATTGTTTGACAACCCAACAAGTATAAAAATATGTTTGTTTCCTATGATTTAAATTTTTAAAGTGTTTTTTTTCATAAAAAATAACTAATTGTAATCGTAGGTTTAAAATTATATTGCGTTGGTAGTTTTTTTTATTTTAAAGTTAACATAATGATGTTAAAACTAATGTATCTTTTACAAATATTATATTCTAAGAAAAATGTTTATTGTAACAGGTAATTTTGTCAGAAGAGGATAAACCAGATCCAGCTAAATACCTTGAGTCCAACTACAACTGTGAAGGGGAGAACCATCCGTTCAATTTGGATTTGGAATTGGTTCTTGGAAAAATGCCACAAAAGGTGCACAGTCTTTATAAAACCTTATAATTAGTGGTTTTTTGCTGCATGCCAAGTTGGGAATAAGATTTGATAAGGAAAATAAATTTATTATTTATTTCTTTTTACATGATTCTTATCATACTTACATCTGTTCTCACTATACATAAGTTATACACTACTGTAATAATTACAAAAATTGAATTATATTATTAATATGGGCATGAGGGGTTTTGTAATCAGAAAACAAAGGTATGATTTTACATACAGTGTTGGATGCATTGAAAAAAAGGTTATTAATTGTACAGTCAGCCCTGCAGTTCATACATCAAATCACTCTCTCCACATAAATAATTACAGTTGAAACTTGAAAAATCGACCCTAACCACAAAGTAGTTGAGATGACATGACAATTTTCCTTATCAAATCCCTTGTGTGAAAACTGATATCCTTTTCTTTAATTGAATTTACTTTCAAACTCTTTATTCATACTATACATAAGTGCTGTCACAAATATACCTTTAAAAATCTCCATTTGATTACATATCAGATTAACTTTTTGGAACCAAAAATGTTGAATTACTAATTAGTTTATAATTTCATGTCATAACATTACTGTTCTTATACAAAAAAATGGTGGAACTCACAAAATGTAAAACAGATCTGAGCATGAGAGCACCTAGTTGAGCTTCACGACGCGAGCGACAGTAGAGAAATATGTTTGTCTTTGGTCGCAACGTGAGAGTGACTAATGAGTTTTTGATCAGTGCTGTGCAAAAACAGCCTAGTTTTGGAACCTAAATCATCCTCATTATCATATCAGATTAATGACGTCATCTATGTACTTCATTAGCTGATTAATTAAATATAAAAGTTCAAGATACAACTAAACTTTTTATACAAATGGTGACTCACAAATTTATACCTGTCTTAAAAATCACATTTGTAGCACTTCTTCGGTTGAATTTCTTACCGAAAGTAAAAAGAATAGAAGAACTGTCCAGCACGAGCTTAAGTTTTTTTTAATCAATAACATTGTGACACTTCACGTGCACTCAATTACGTCGTCACACTGATTCGCTCTCTCGGACGACTGTGACTCACCCAGCTAGGACAGCCTTAGAGCTGAATAGTTTGACCACAGTCTAGCCTCTTAATTTTTCCCATATTCAAAAGAGTTCATGATGTTTATGCTGTATAGTGATTTCACTTTTGACACTTAACACTTCACTGACTGAATTACTTTCACACAAAGCACTGTCGTCAGATATTTAATTATTAATCTTACCAATGTCTTTTAAATTCTTTGTTTTAACTATGAAAACTAACTGATGGCTAGGAGTTTGTGATGGAGAGACAGCCAGTGGTGGTGCGAGCCCTGAACCTCCGTCAGGACCTGACCGTGTTGGCAGCCCTGCAGCGAGTGTTGCGGTTGACCAGTGTAGGCAGCAAGCGGTTCCTCACAAACAAAGTGGACCGTTGCGTGACGGGTCTGGTGGCGCAACAGCAGTGTGTTGGTCCGCTTCACACTCCACTCAGCGACGTCGCGGTCACCGCCCTCTCGCTCTTCAGCACTGTGAGTAATACTTACTTAATGTGGGATTCAAGTCCATCTTTAAAGGGGATATCAGCTTATTGGTGGGGCTTCTGACAGGACATGGACCACTGAAGGAACACCTCAAGAACATCAGACTCCTGCAGATTTTGCGAGGAGGAGGTTGAGTCTGTTACTCACTTCTGGAGTCAGAGAAGGTTGAAATTCTTTGTTTGGATCTTTTTGGACCCCAAGAATTTAAACAGCTGAGTGTTGTGCAATTTCTATGCTTCGTCAAGGTACTAAAGTTGTGGGATTAACTTCAACTCGGGTGCTACAACAAAAGATCTAAAGGTCGAGATAGCCAAAGGGTATTTATACCCTTGCCCTATACAGTGAAACAGCTACAGCAAAAAATTACGCTACAGACGTACAGAATGTGCTAGCTCAACGACCTGCATGGTTCTGAACTTGTAAAAAGTTGCGCTAGAAACGCCTAGTGGCGCTCACCCGTACTACCAAAGCTCCGCCCTCAGCAGACAAATTCCGTTTACTTTTGGGTACCCCCTCGTATGTCAAAAAAATCCTTTTTTCATTATATTTAAATCCATGTAAAGCACTTTGTTGATTCCCTAACATTTGAATTTTTCCTTGTAGATAACTTGATCTTACTTGTAATATTTTTATTTATCGAATTGTGTGTCTGAACAAAATCTATAAATAAAAGATAAATAAAGATATACACCGTTTTTATAGCAGGGAACTTAGCGAGGGAGAGGGGCAATTGGAAGAGAGAATGAGGGGGTGAACCCTATATTTATTTTTAGGAGCTTCATCCTCACAATTAATTTGTTTTATTTAGTATAACAATGTTTATTAATTGCATGTATTACATTCATTCATATCCTACCCCTTCTGGTTCTCCAGGTCTGGGAGTTCACTTGGACTCTCTCTTCTTACGTCCTTCCTCACACTACCATTGCACTCCTCTTGCTTCTACATCTCGTCAATCAACCTTCTCCTGAGTTTTCCTCCAGGTTTTCTTCCGTTCATTTGAAACTCACTACTGTTTTTATTTGGCTACACCAACAAATCTTCATCAGGTTATCCAGTCCTCTGCATCTTCATCTTCTGCAATAATTTTCGCAATTTATGCTTTCACTTATACCAACCAACCATCTCTGTTTTGATCTTTCTCGAGGTTGCCCTTTAATATTCAGTCTTCATTCTTTGTGGTAGGAGTTAAGTTGTAGATCTATAGTTTCTAGTTCATAGTTACCGAATTCATCATGACAGCTGAATAGAAATCTTACAGTGCTGTCCCATACTTAGGCGAAAGTTCCTTGCAAGAAATATGATCTCACCGTTTTTTACAGGCATGCGAACATAAGAAAATAGTGTAACTTACCTCTGGGACAACTCTTGCCTTTGGGAATTACAGTTAAGTACTGTTGTTTGTAATTTCTATTGAGGCTATGCAGCCGTTCTTTTACAACTATTATCTTTAATAAATGGTTGTAATAGTGAATGACCATGTTTGCAGGAAGGTGTGGCCACCGCCATCGGAGAGCAGCCTATCAAGGGCTTGGTGGATTGCGCAGCTGGCGCCAGGATGGCTGTAGCCGAGTCTCTCTCCAACCTCGTGTTCGCTCGCATCACAGACATTCAGGTACTGTAACAGGTCCTTACTCTTACATTGTTTAATTTAATTAACGATATATGATTTTAAATAATTATGAACTATGATTAACTAACTGAACAAATTTATTTTCTTTGTTGGTGATCGTGGGTTTATTTTATTTAGGCTGTTATTGCAAATTTACCAATACGATTTGCGAAACAATGTTTCGGGATCTGGAATCTGATTCCGGCCTCTAGACTCCAGATCCTAAAACGTCGGTATGCTTTTATAGCCAAATAAGCACTTTCTCAGACAGTGGTCACTGGTGTAGTGGTCTAATCCCTTTGTACTGACGAGTGCAACGGTTGAAGCCAAACAGAAGTTTGCGGATTTTAATCCCAATTTGGCTTGCAAATTTGTGGTATGGTGGTGGGAAGACCCACCTTAAATAAAAACCAGCTTGGGTGGAAGTTGACTGTATTTTTAGGTTTAGTTGGGATTGCAGTGGACACCTGTTTTGCTTCTTTTGCGACTTTGTGGTTACGGGGGGGCATGTTTTGTGGTTTTTTTGTTTATGCTTAGTATTTTAAGGTAGAGTTGTAAAGTCAAAGTAAAAATAAAAAATACAAAATAAGTTCGAAAGCTCTGTCACTCTGAGGGGTAAAGTTTTATGTGTATGCATGAAGCCTAAAAGGCTACATCTTTGTCTTATTTCTCCTTAGGAAAGATCAAAGATATGATCATGATTTTCTATTTTCTTTCTCATAAGAATGTTATCTGCAAAAGCAGAGATATGCCAACAGTTCTCAAGAGATGTCATGTTAGGGCCAGATTCATGGGCGAAATGGGCCCTACCTCCAACTCCAAATCTCTTCTCTGGACTGTCCCGCCATTCGCAAAAAAAAGTGTGTCGAGCATCATCCCGGGGAGAGTTCCCGTGCCAACAGGCTGCACTATCGAATTTTCCCATTTTTTGGAGGTATCCTATTAGGCAAGTGTATATAAAAAATAGTGTAACTTACTATGAGACCTTTCTCATAATATTCAATGTGTAATGGATACAGGACGTGAAATGTAGCGGGAACTGGATGTGGGCAGCCAAGCTGCCTGGCGAAGGTGCTGCGCTCTACGATGCTTGTCAGGCAATGTGTCGACTCATGTGTCAGCTGGGCATCGCCGTAGACGGAGGCAAGGACTCGCTGAGCATGGCTGCTAGAGTGCGCTCTGATACTGTTAAAGCTCCAGGTAACTGACTCAACCTGTCATTTGGCATGAGGATATAAATTTTTGTATGAGGAAAAATTTTGAGCTTAGTACCAAATTAGCAACCTGGTACAAAAATTTTACTCGCACGATAGCTCAGGGTTAACGCTCTGGGCGAGTAAGTTAAAAAAAATAAACATCAAAACCTGAATTTTACCTGAAATTTGAAGAATGAAAAATAATATGTAACAAAAAAACAATCACAGATCTAAGGCATACATTTCCAAATCAATAATAAATAATCTGATTTGACAATTTTTTTATACAAAATCTGTCCATAAACAGGAATTATTTGCCTATTCTATAAGATTAACATGGCAAAGATTGCAGGTTTGCTGCTGTGAGGAACACTGAAATTAGACATTTTTCTACCGTAAATAATTTTTATCTTAAGATTATACCAACTTTCATCAACATCTGTCCATAAATAAAGGAGTTTGCAGGTTTGCTGCCATGGTAAACACATAAACTATGATTTTAAGCATAAATGGATAGATCTCAACCACATGAAGCTAAATATCAAGTTTTATCCAAAAATATTCATTAATATGGGAAATATTAATTTTTCCCTATCCTCCATAAGATTAACATTGGAGCCCCACAATACAACTTACTGTGTTTAGTTTTTTTAATATCTCGGTAATCGTTGGAGATAGAGAAAAACTTTAAGGAACTTAATTGTGTAGTTTTTTAAGCTGATTCCAATGGTGAAATATAAAATTAGAATTTTTTTAAAACTACATGTGAAAAACGTAAAAAACCCCATTTTGGGGTACAAAACCCCCCCAAACTACCCGTTCCCATTGACCGATATGTCTGGTTAACGAACTCGTCCGGATATGCTCCACGTCTCTACCAAATTTGCTTGAGATTGGACCATTTTTACGAGAGTTATGTGCTAACAGACACTTACTATATAAAAAAATTTGAAATTGAAAATATATATATATAAATTCTGTCATATTGTTTTTGGACTCTATAAAGAAAAAAAATAACATGGTCTTAAGTTCGCCATGAGACCTACTTAATAGTTCTTCCCTATGGGAAATTCGCTAAAAACGTTCATAATCACATACGAATTACATATCTGCAAATGCTGTCCCAACAGGGACCATTGCCTGATTTTTTTAGCATTTTTTGAATACAAAATGCTAGGGACCACAGGAAATTTTTGAATTAAAGTAGATTTCCAATTAAAGAAATTTGAGTTCCACAGTAGTTGAAATATGTTCAAGGTGCCAGTTGTGTTTATGGAGATTATGTTATCAGGTGCGCTGGTGGTGTCGAGTTACGCCCCTTGTCCTGACATCCGCCAGGTGGTGACTCCTGACCTCAAGGCCCCAGGAGTTGGGTGTCTGCTGTTGGTCGATGTGTCGGGTCGTGCCAGACTGGGTGGATCTGCCCTCGCCCAGTGTTACGGACAGTTGGGCGACTCATCTCCTGATGTTGACGACCCCCAGCTGCTCAAACGGGCGTTCATCTCCACTCAGCAACTAATTGGAGGTAATCTCTTCACTTATTGTAGCTTATAACTTCCCCTTTGAATCATAATTATCTTAAAAAAGTGTTTTTTCTCATTTCAATTAATTCTTATAGTTCCTTTTAATATCTGGATTGTGATAAAAGCTAGTTTAACCCTTGGGGGTAGACAGACGAACCTGACTCATAGCACCAACTTCAGATTAAATGCCGAGTCATGAGACTCGTGTTCGATAAGTACACAGTATATTTTCTTCACTTATGTTTTTAATTTAATTTTTTTTTATTTTGAACATTTTTTAAATAAAACAATAGTTTTTGGAAATAAAAAATAATATAATATCTTGCCTTCACAATTACCAGCAAATAAAAAATTATTTACTTATCTTATATACAAGCAATCCTATGCAACTTTATCTAAAATACTACAAAATAGGTCATTTTAATTGCTTGCTACCTTTGGGCCTGTCTGCGCTTTATATAACTGCTACATCAATGGGTTAGTGTTGAATGTTTTTTACGTATCTTGTTCTGAAAGTCCATTTGTTTTACGTTTATTAGCCATTCATAATATCTTCTGTTGTGCCACGGTGTATTGCATTTGATTTTATTTGATCATACAATTTTCTCTAAAGATTTCCTCAATGCTAAAGGGGTCCAAATAATTATGTAACAATATTGTTAAGAATTTTTGTTATCTAGACTCCTGTTGAACTTTGCTGAATCTTGGAAAGATAAATCATTGGCATGCCCTCAAGGTCATACTGACAAAACATCCTTAGACCGTCCTCAATGATAATTTTTCCTCCTATGAATCTCTCGTATTCCACAATACTGATGATTTTATTCTCTAGCGGGTTGACCTGGCCTCCTAATACCTCAAAACCCAACAATTTCGATCACCCAGCCTAGACCCATCTGTATCACATCTGACCAGATTTAGCTTTCGGTATTTTTCCATTTGGAACATTTGGATTGATTATGTTTGAGTTTTAATATTAATAAACATATTTATGTAGGCCTATTAAATGAATTTTATTATCATGCTACTGCATACAAAGTAGTAGTAAAACTTTTGACCTTGGAACTTGGCTGAAATGGATAGTAACAACCTTTACCTCCTGTCACAGAGGGAGTCATCCTGTCGGGCCATGATGTCAGTGACGGCGGCCTAGTCACATGTCTACTGGAGATGTGTTTCGGAGGTGTGGTTGGCGCCACTGTGGATGTGCAGCAGCGTTGCCGCGGCGCCGAACGACCACTGTACGCACTTTTTGCCGAGGAGCTCAGCTGGGTGTTGGAGGTGCGCAGGGCTGACGTGAAACACGTCCAACAGGTCTTCAGGGACAACAACGTGCCCTATGTCTACCTGGGGGAGACTGGCTCTTCTGGCATGGACGCTCAGGTAGCCACTGCTATGTAAAGTGCAACAAATAGGTCTGGTTTTACCATATAAGGATGTGGGGGGGGGGGGGGCAGTTTGACAAAATAAAAGCAGTCACCTCAGACTAACCTTTGTTACTTTGTTGAGTAAAGCTACAGTGCAGTGCATGATTATTCAATTCCACCACTCAGACCATAATCACTTATTTTTTTAACTTAAAGAGCATTGAAATATGAACAATTTTGCACAGCAATTGTTGCAATCTCCTTGTGAACGAATCCTAAGTATAAATCGGGCTTTGCTTCTTAATTCCATAAGTCATTTTGACGTAACTGTATATTTTACTGCATTAAAATGCTCCTTAATATATTCTCTCTCATAAAATAGGTCATTTGGAAATATTGATCAGCTGTTAAGTAATAATAATAATGTTGTTATGTACAACAAAGTTGTACAATGACAGCTGACTTGAGTTGAGATTAGTCATCTGCAACTGTGCTTGCGAGTGTTAAGTTCTATTAGTGAGTTTTTTGTGCAATTTTACCAACTTTATTGGTTTTAGAATTTAAAAAGAATTAATTCTATAAATAAATTTGTGCATATAGCGTAAAAAAGGAATGAGTTTTCTGTGCAGTTTTACAAACTTTATTAGTTTTAGAATGTAAAAAGAATTAATTCTATAAATAAATTTGTGTATATAGCATAAAAAAGAAGTATTTAGCTTATCATATATAAATATAATATAAGTAATATTTTTATTTTTGGTGATATTTGTGATTTTTTTATTAAAACAGCAAAAAAATATAATAAGGCACAAGAATTACTATATTTTCTTCCTCAGAATAGTGAAAAATAAGTTTCTTCAACCTCTATGGAAGGCGGAGACGTATGGTGGTTATATTATTATTTATTATGGGATTTATCATTCATTACTTAATCCATTTATTATTACGGAATATGTTACCCCACATGGGTCAGTGTGATATATTCCAAACAACAAAAATCCAAAATTTGTGATCCACATAAATCCAAAAAAATGAAAAAACTATCATATTTTAACCAAATGTGCTATAGATTCTCATCCGTAATGGTGATGAAACCCTGCTGGATGAAAGTTTGTCGACGTTGATGCGACTCTGGGAGGAGACTAGTTATCAGCTGGAGAAGCGACAAGCCAACCCTGATTGTGTGAAGGCCGAGTTTGACTCTCTAGCGACACGAACTGGTCCTCGCTACCACCTCACTTTCACCCCTACCCCTGCCAAGCAACTTTCTCAAGGTAATGTTACTATGTCCCCACCTAGAACGTGTCTTACTGTAAGGTTATTTTCCCCACCAAGTCAAGGTAAAATTACCACAGCTCCACCCAATGTAATTGTTACAAGACAAGGTTGACTTGCTCCCAGCATATACCTGTCTCAAGGCAAAGGTTACTATACCCTTGCCAACAAAATATCTCCAGGTAAGGTTACTATGCCTCCACCACCATGTAACTGTTGTAAGGCAAAGGTTACTATACCCCCGCCAACAATCTCCAGGTAAGGTTCCTATCCCCCCACCATGTACAGTAACTGTATCAAGGCAAGGTTATTATGTTCCTACCATGATACTGTTTCAAGGCAAGGTTACCCTGCTTCCACCACCATGTAACTGTTGTAAGGCAAAGGTTACCATACCCCCGCCAACAATCTCCAGGTAAGGTTACTATCCCCACCATGTACAGTAACTGTCTCAAGGCAAGGTTTCTATGCCCCCGCCACGTAACTGTCTCAAGAAAAGGTTACTCTGCCCCCTCACCATTTACAGGTCTCAGGACAAAATTACTATGCCCCCGCCAATAAACTGTCTCCAGGCTAGGTTACCCTGCTTCCACCATTTAACTATCTCAAGGCAAATTTTCTATAACTGTCTCAAGAAAATGTTACTCTGCCCCCTCACCATGTAAATGTCCCAAGACAAGATTACTATGCCCCCACCATGTAAATATCCCAAGACAAGGTCGCTATGCTCCCACCAATAAACTGTCACAAGAAGATACAGTTATGTTCCTACCAAGCTGTTTACTGTTTTAAAAATATTAATTGAGTGCACCGACAAGTTTTGGCATTTCTTTTCCCATAGAAACTGGTAGTAAATGAAATTACTGTTGCTGTTTCAGACTACTTACACAAGTACTATAATATCATATGCTGCAACAGGTCCTAGAGTTGCCGTGGTGCGGGAGGAAGGTTCCAATGGAGACAGGGAGATGGCCGCTTCCCTTTACATGGCAGGGTTTGAGACCTGGGATGTCACCATGCAAGACCTTCTAGACCAGAAGGTTACTGTCGACCACTTCCAGGGCATCGTTTTCCCCGGAGGCTTCAGTTACGCTGGTAACCTGTTTTAGCTTATAAATATTTCCTCATAAACTCTACCCAGTCTTGGTACCTATTAGGCTCAGTAATAGCTCTGTCTCTTGAATTGTATCAAATTAGTAAACGATAACCTCTATGCACATTTACAACACATATAAATATAATTATACCATTTAAAACAGGAATCCTCACTACCTGACGCCCAGGACTGTTGATTAAAACAAAATTTAGTGTTATAAAAAAATATTTCATTAAAAAATTACCTAAAACCGTACTTTACAAATATATAATAACAGTGTTACCCGTCGCGCATTGCAGCGGTGAACAAAACAGATGTATTAGGTAGAGATGTGCGGATATCCGAAAATTCGGTTCGGATTCGGATCGGATCGGATATCCGAAACCGATCCGAATGTATTTAAGATATCCGATCCGATCCGATAAATATCCGAATTTTCGGATAGACTGTATAATACAGCAATTTGAACAAAAAACAACGAGATTTTCGTCGAGTTAATACCCGCGAAGCTGGAATAATTTTTGCTTAAACCTTGATAAGACGACGAAATTACGTAGCCTTTCTTCAAAACAATGTCGTTGACTGGTAGACGCGATACACTTATAGCGATTCGAATGACGAATGACGACCGCAGATGACGAAATTACGCAATTCATATCCAATCGGAATGTAAGAACGTCCGAGGATGCGGTATGATTATTCGATTCTTCAACTACGCATTTAAGTAACCGTAAGTTCAACACGATATTGCATTTTGAAATACAAAGCATAGCGTCATCGATAGTTGCACCGAGTATCAGATTGCGGTTTGATATTGTTCCATATAAAATTTCATTTCGGCTACGAAAAAACTTGAATTGTTGATTTAATGTTACTGGTAACAAACCATCATAATAGCTCGTTTTGCGACGGAGTTTCCGGCAAAAATTACTACTTCATTCTGATCGTCTACGTAGACGATCAATTGTTTAGTTATCGCATTCTCAACTACTCCGGGTTTGAGCAATACGATAAAGTGTTGCCCAATTTACATTTGGCCTATTTCGTCGTTCAGTGTTCACATAACCAACAAATTTTCCACTTGTTTTCAATCTACATTTTATCTTTGTTAAATGAATTTAAGCGTTATTAGTTTTACATTTTTAGATAATTTTAAGATGAATAACTAACTAGATTATGACGAGGTATCATAATTTCACGGGTTTCAATATTGTTATACAGCCGATCGGGGTATTTTATCTGCCAAATATTCCAACTCTGCGCCTGCGCACAGGCCTTTGTTTGATAGCAGCTGCATTGTCACAGCCCCTGCCGATACGCAGATAGCCGATGGCATCGAGCGAAAGACGTCAGCCGCAAAATCTTGATTCTTTGATAATGGTGATTTGATTTTATCATTGTAATAAATAAAATTGAGAATTAGTTGATTATTAGTAGAATGAATTGATGAATTAGTAGAAAGTTGATGTCATTTAATGGCGAATTATAAGGTTTCTGTTGATTTAATTTGTGAATTACGCCATATTAAAATTTGTTACTGGTAATTGTTATTTTGTAAATTTGTATTTATTGATGGAATAAACTTATTATAATAGTTTTGTTGTTCATCCTATGAAGAATTTATGATTTTTTATGTAAGTTTACCATTTAATAATTTTGATAACATTTTATTGATTTTTCCTAATTTATTCTTAGATAAGTCTGATTTCACTTTTTTATTGCGAGTATCCGAATCCGAAAACTATCCGATCCGAACCCTAACTATCCGATCCGGATCCGATCCGAATCTGAGCTATCCGATCCGAATCCGATCCGAAAAAATAATTCACTATCCGCACACCTCTAGTATTAGGTTTAGGTTTTTTGGCAAATATGAAACATAATATAGATATTCAGGGTGTCCAGCGAATTTCAGCCTCCTAAGTAACTGTTAAGTGGTAGAATTAGTCATGAGTCAGTCAGTGAGGGCTTTGACGTTTATATATACAGATCTTGAAATTTCTATTTTCATTTGAGGACAAGTCCTTAACAGATAAAATGTTCGCATTACCACTTGATAATGCCGTCCAGGCGAAACATGAAGTGGACAACATCTATATATGAACTGTAATTGACGTAAATTTTTAGTATAACTCTTAACATACAGTTCGGGGCTAAAACAATGGATTTTAGATAATTTCTTGTTCCCAGACGTGCTTGGCTCGGCCAAGGGCTGGGCAGCTAGCCTTCTGTTCCATCCGGGGCTAAAGGCTCAGTTTGAATCGTTCAACCGGCGTTCCGACACCTTCAGTCTTGGTGTGTGCAACGGATGTCAACTCATGAGTCTGCTGGGCTGGGTCGGCCTGCCAGGTTAGTTAACAAAAGTTATTTCTATGTTTTGAATGATAGTTTGATGAACAAATGAGTAATTGGAAATTCAATTCAATTGTACACGTTATGTTTGTGCCTTTAAAATAAATAATTTTCCTGCAGCTTTGACTATATTCACGTTTTTTTCCAAATTAGTAATATTTTTATTTATCCAATAAATGTATTGGAATATCCTGTAGGTCTGTAAAATAACCTAAATGGATGCTTTGTGTAGAGTAATTTTTTAAAATTTCAAAATATAAAAAGTGGTGCTTTATTTATTTAGTTATTAAGTGGCTCATGAAAAATGTCTCCACTGTAAGTACTTTTAAAATACTATTGTTTGAGAGCCACAATGTGGGAAGTGAAAGGAGCAGCTACTCATAGATAACTTAGTGCTGTATACAGACCAAAAATTATCAGTGAAGTTTTGGGGAATGGGTTCAATTTATTTCAAAATGCTTTGACTGTTGGTTTCGAACTTTCTTATTGATTTTTTAAGAAGGTCATCAGAGACCACAGACAGTGTGTTACGGTGTATCAAGCAACGTTACAGTACTTGGTGGAATGGTGGATAGCACTGATATTGTGCATTTTTGATAGTATGTATTTTTGGTGCCAATACTAAGATCCAAAACAGAAGGGGTATAAACCGAACAGGGTATCACTGTCTCAAGTTTTGAATCTGTGATGCTACCCACTGAATCGCCAAAACACTTAATTCTATGCCATTAGATGTTTATGTTTTATTTACATAAACTTGAATGTTGAAAACTATTTATTGTACCGTTAGGTTAGTTTAATTTAATAAATACATAACATGTACACACAGCGTAAAAATGAAGGTGGAGTAATATTTAAAGTAAAGAACCTTACAAGATTGCAAGATACAGTTTTGAAAAATTTGGTGTGTTTCAGAGAGTGAACAGAAGCCTGACGTGGTGTTGGATCACAATGTGTCTGGCAGGTTCGAGTGTCGCTGGTCCACGGTCAGAGTCGAGCGTTCGCCTGCCATCCACCTGAGCGGCATGGAGGGGAGTGTTCTGGGTGTCTGGGTAGCCCACGGAGAAGGTGGGTGTACCCGTTAGGGAAACACAACTGCAGTGGTTGGTAATAGATGTTATTTCACTCTGAAATTAGGCCAATTTTGATTTTTAAGCCTGGTGACGATTCCCCTGCTGCTCCAGATGGGGAAAGATCTGGTAACCAAATGTCTAAGGTGGTCCATAACTCACATTATGAAATTAAATACATCTTTATAGTTACAAAAGAAACATTTAAAATTTCCAGCCCAGCTGGCGAAACAGATGATATTTTCAATTGCTTGTAAAATAAGCTATAAAAATAAAACGTATAAACTACTACCATGACAGAACTGATACAACTTTGAAAAAACTGTCGCATTCCAGACTAATGACAAAACATACTATTACTGTATAGGAGTTTGGTATAGGTTACTCCAAGGTCAAAATAGCGAAGAACCTTAGTCAATTAATATGCAAAGGGAGCGTTTCATAACTCCCAGGTTTCATATCTCCCAGGTCCTTAAAAATGAAATAAATATTTTCAATATCATAACTCCCAGGTCTCACTTCTACCAGGTCTATTTAAAATAATAAGCAAATCATAACTCCCAGGTATCATATCTCCCAGGTGTCAGTACTCCCAGGTCTTCAAAATAATTTAAATTGAGCGCGTCACAATTCCCAGGTTCATAACTCCGAGGTGTACAGTCTGGAACGAGAGAGGCTGTTTACAACACGGATTGCCTAGTTCACATTGGGCGAACGAACGCATCCAACTCAAACTTGCGGCGGTAAAAATCATCATACATCACCTTCCTGGCTTTAAACAAAAACTTATGATTATAAATTAATTCAGTATGTTTATTATTACTTTATACAAGCCTGTTAATAATTAAAAATCGTTGTTAATATTCAAAAGGAACTAGCATATTTTAGCGATTTTCAGAAAACGTGTTTATGGTGCAATTTATATAAATTATTTAAATTTTTTGAAGCAAATATTTATTTTTAAACTAGCTGTAAGCCCAGTTTAGCTAGACTGTCCGAACAGTTAAAAACAATCTTAATATGCTTTCCGTAATTAAACTGTAAAAATATTCCAAACGAAAGAGTGCGAAAATAATCAGTAACTTACTTATTTTTATAGTATACATGTTTTGTTTGATAAAATAGCCAATATTAATTAACTAATACAGTAATTTATTACCAGCGATAATGATAGTAGACCATAATGTTTTAATAGACCATGCACCTGCTTATTTACTGAATGTATTTATTAACCACGGATTTGGGAATTGTAGAAAATAAATACATGTTTGTATAATTTCATATTGAAGTAAATAAATTAAAATTATTGAAAAAATCAGGAGTAAAAACATTTCTTTCGTAGCAAGAAACTCTTGGCATTAATAAATTCTCAACCTAAATTAAACACCCAAATATTGAATATCCCAATGAAAATATAATAATGACAAGTAAATTTTCATCCAGCTTCGCTGTGGGATTCTATTGCCATTTGATAAAATAATACAGGTATTGCTCCAACTACGAAATTGTTTTGTTTTGTGAACTCATACTTAATTATTTACTTTTAGGTCCCTTGATTTAAACTAGTGACAATTAAATGGGTATGATTCGTTTTTTATTCCGATTTTTTTAGGGCTCTACTCAACCAAAAGTAGCTACAATATATTATCTTCTATTCTTTAAATTAAATTTTTACAAATTAGATAAAGTAGGGGGGTTACAAAATTGAATTTATATAAGTGGGGTTAAATTAAACAGATTTTTACACATTATACTTATAGTTTTTTGTACACTAACATATTTCTTTGTGTGCTTTATAATTTTTCATATCAAACTTGCATTAGCTTAAAGTGTTCTGTTCCACTAAAAGATTGATCTAAATACAGATTGGTCGCATATAAAGACTGCATATTTCTAGTTTTAGACGTTATTATTTAAATATGATTGTTAAACATTGTTTACACAATATTGGTTGTATTTATAATATGTTGACATAACGGACACAATATTTGAACAATTTATATAATCAAAACCGATCCAATAGTCGAGTGTCTTTCTATATAACTGTGTGATACAGTATAATTCCACATTCAGAGTAAGTATGTAGTTTCACATGAAGATATGAAAACGTTTGTGTCACGTTTCACACGAGTTACCCGTTAGCCGTCGCACGTCGCTGCGACGTACAAAACAAATATATTAGGTTTAGTATCGCTGTAAAATATGAAATATAATATAAATATTATTATCTTTCTGATATGGTGGTATGTACACGCATTTTAAGCCAAAATATTTGTAAGAAATTACTATATTCATGTGGACTTCAAACATTAAAACATATATTAAAAATTGTGACAGACTACACCAGAGTACATTTAATAATTTTTCAGCCTAGTAGCCTAAATACACAGTCTCACACACACACACATACACTCCACGTAGGCCTAAACGAATATTATTCTATATTTGACGAATAAGTAATTTCCATATCGTACGTAGTAGTCAAATGAAAATACATATATACATCTTGGTACACAGGCTCATACTGTCGGGATCAACTACTCATAAGTTCGGTTTTATTCCCAGTTACATAAATCCTAAATTTTCCTTTCGTATGTTCAACGCAATGAAACTTGAAATATATTTTACTGAAACAAACTAATCAACGTAGCCAAATTAGTCCAACACATGATTTTTGCTTACCGTTGAGGTGATTTATTAACATTATTAAATTAAGTTATAAGTCAAGCATTGATTCATAGTTACGTGAACACTAAAATAAGCATAACAATTACCCAAATTACCCAATCACAGAAACTAGATTTTAAATACTAATATGCGAACATTAAAACAGCAAGCTTTGGTTTGAAAAATAAACGCTTGTAATGTTGTTACATGCCGATTAATTTTAACAGGATAACGTCACCGGCGTAAACATTATGTTTCGAGAGAAGTTCGCTGGTGGCCTATATGTCAAGGCAACACTGCCAATGTCTTCTCGTTATTCAACGATCAATTGATTGTCATAACAACATTTAATTTAACGTACATATTTATCAAGATACTTCATCAAACCTGCGTACTCTTTCGTTATGGAGAGTTCATAAATTCACTTTCCTGACTGACGTCCTAAATATTTCATCTTAATGATCCATCTACTGTATACATGCTACATCAGAACGTGTCCGTACAATGTCCGTATGTATTTCGCTTTCAAAATATGAGTAAACAAGTAATTATGTTTTTTCCTAGTGTGATTAACTGTAAGGTCATAAGGAAAAAAATTAAAATATCGGACAAGTGATACATAAAGTAAATTTTTTATTAAACTCGTTTTGTTTATGAAAATAGAAACCCCTGTGTAGGGGCAGCCGATAGATTTTTATAACCCGTACAAAAGACATCTATACCAACCTCCGTCAACCATCTATACCAACCAGGACTTAATTTCAGCCGGAGTTCTCCGGAGCGCAGCTCCGGTACTTCTTTGGACACCTGAGCGGAGCTCCGGTTCCTTTTTCTTCACGTTTACGTGCTTGATAAAATTTTGAAATAAATCTGAATTTTGTGATAAAAACAATAATCTTTGAACAAAACCTTATTTTATATTTACTTTTACCTCCAAGCACTTTTATCATAAGGCTGATGTCATTATATGTTCGATCTAAGTTAAGGCTTGATTTTTGCAGCTGCAGAAAAAGATCTGCTAATTCTTCAAGCTTATCATGCATAAGTGCTAGATTGTGCACAAATGATGTTGAAGAAATTGTGAAGTGAGTTAGGTGTAAAAATATTCTGTGACCATGTATAAGAAAATAACTACGTTTTTTATGCCTAGTAAAAAAGTTAAGTTACACGATAATATAAACAACATTGTCATCGAGAAACCAACACCTGCACCTTCGCAATCATCTGTTGTAGACCAACACCGTCCCGTAGAATCAGAAAAACAGCATCTTTCTTCGGATCAAGGGGGGTTAACGTTTTCATCATCAAGTACCAGTAAGCCTAATACGTCCAAGGATTTTTTCATGTTTAAACCAGCCTGTTGGTCCACGCAACAGAGCATTGATTTTAAAATAAAAAATCCATGGCTTATTATAGGAGCAGAGGTAGCCTGCAATACTTGTAGAAACGTTTCAAATTTAGAAGTTGGAAAAACTCAAGGTATCAAAGTAAGTCAACAATGGGTTTTGGGAACTGTAAGCTCTTATGGAAAAGATTAAGTCGATCTTAAATTAAATAAATTTTCTTCATGAAATTATTTTATACTTTATATAAAACTGGTTTCCGAAAATAATTCATCCAAATAATTATATAGTTGATATTTTAATAAATTTTAAGGATTTTCTTTTAAAAATTTTCATGCGTAAATGCTGAATTTGTGAAGATAGGTGATTAAATAATTTAATTTCCATGTTTATACTTTTCTGACTTTTGAATATTTGCAGGCAGCAATATGTTTTCAAGGAATTTAAACCTATTTCAATCTCCTGACAGGAAGGACTCCCTTCCGGTCAGGCTGAACAATTTAAGATGGCCAATTCCTTGAACCTCTTCTTCATCACAGCTCTTCATTCCTTGACATTATTTGAATAAAATAATAAAAAACACACTTTCAAAGATTTTAAAGGTAATAATCAGTCGATGGGTAGTCAAAACATTTAAACCGTATCCCACAGATTTATAGAGATACATATTGTAAAATATATATAGTATAAATATATCATAGAAATGGTAAATATATCCATTTAAATATATGAATTATGAATGTATATGTATATTCTTATATCTTAAAATATACTCGTAATCCAGAACGGACAAAATTTCCTTTTCTGCGCAGAAACTGAAGTAAAATACCTACATTGTAGTATGGTTGCCATTTCAATGATTTAATCTAATCTAGTTAGTTAAGCAAGGTGAGAGGGCTCGAATTAAAGGTCTCAAATCCGTGTATGAAAGTTGGTATAAATGTTATAAATAAAAATTGTTTATTGTATAAATGCCTACTTTCTGTCTCCCTCACAGCAGCAAACCTGCACACTTTCCCATGTTATTCTTATGGAGAATAGGCAACTGATTCTCATGTTTATGGACAGATTTTTATAAAACTTGTCATATATTATTTTTATTATATTATTGATTTTGAAGTTCGCTGAGTACGCAGGTCTGCTGCGACGGGGGTATTTTTATTAAGTTCCTTGCTTCATTCATTTAATTCTTTGTAACCCAACTAAATTGTTATTTCGTTTGCTCTCTTGCGCCTTGTAGAACTCAGCACAGATTTCACAAAAATCACGCTAATCTAAGATTTATTAATCTTATATTAGACCTGACTGATGATTTGAATCAACCGTTAAGATTAATGTCAATTGAGGTGGCAGTGACTGGTATACCACCGAGCTGATCTGTGAACAATCAAACATAACCCAAAAGATTCCCGTTTCCGGTGTTCCATATCTTTATTTATTAATAACTATTTAATTACTAGACTTAATTACATTATATTGATCGTTGCGAAGGTGATATATTGGAAATTTCAGTCAGAGATTAATAAAATTTCTTCAAGTCGGATCAAAAATAATTGCCGTTATGAGGAATCGATCTCATGACCTACGAAGTAAAATTATTCTACTCAACCGCCTGAACTACCAAGGCTAGCGATAAAAGTGGTCATAAACTTCATTATAGATTATAGGTAAAGAGATTTTAAGGCAAAAAGAATGATTTAGTTTAATGATACCATTTTTATTTCATTTTCTGCTAGAGTATCAAACTCAAGAAATATCCTTTACATACTTATAGAAATAAATAAGCTGTCAACCCATATAAGGGAATTGCTTTTCAAATTCATTTAAAGAAAACTGTGATAAAAATTCTTTAACCTTATGCCCCTATACTCTAGAAGAGTTTTTGACCTGAAACTATAAGTTTTCTATGTATGTTTTATTTTCTACGAATGCGTGATTTACGTGATTTATTTACAGGTATTGTATTGTAAGTGTTATTGTTGCAATATGTTTCTTTATTGACGAAACCTATTGTCCATGTAAATTTAATGGCAAACAAATGAAATGAATTATACTATTTAATTGGTTTTGTTTGACATTTCCTACAAAACAAAGTTTTAAAATAAAATGTAGTTACTTAGCAACTCTATGTAGCTCTTAAGAAAATAGATACTTCACATGCAGTCTGATAAAATGTTATTTAAGCAGAGAAGTACCAACTGTATTATTAATTCAGAAATATTATTTCTTATTTCTATATATACGTTCATTAAAATGTAAATTAACATTTGTAAAAGGTATGGTATAATTTAATACAACTTAATACATGGACCAGCACAAAGCAAGTACCACGAATTAATTTCATTTGCTTGGCTTCGCGCGACGACCTAGCTCAAATGCCTGCCATTGCCAAGCGGCAATCCGCTCAACAACTTTTGGAACTGACGATACCTGGGAGTTCTGACACCTGGGAATTATGATGCAAGCGATTTTATTTAATTTTAGAGACCTATAAGTTCTGACACCTGGGAGATATGATACCTGGGAGTTATGATTTGCTTATTATTTTAAATAGACCTGGTAGAAGTGGTACCTGGGAGTTGTGATGTTGTCAATATTTAATAATTTTTTGAGACCTGGGAATAGTGAAACCTGGGAGTTATGAACCCCACCCAATATGCAAACATTTGATAAAAATTCCCGGGCAAATCGCTTCAACTAGAATTTTCTCGCAAAAGAATAAGGAACAAAAATTATTTTTCATTCCATCCTGTTCTAAATTATCGCTAGAATAGAACGCACTGAAACTTTTCCTGAAGGAATAATTCAGAATTACCAAAATACATATTAAGTGCTTATTACATTTCATGGGTTATTACTTGTTATCATAAACATATATACATTGCAAACATTCTTTACCGCTAAAAGATTACCACTTACGCAACAACTGCAAATTGTTTAAAAAAATCCGTACTGCCTAAGTCCCTGTCAAGCCGGACTTTTACATCTGGTATTTATCTTGGTACTTTTCTTACGCAACAACTGCAAATTTTTAAAAAAAATCCGTACTGCCTAAGTCCCTGTCAAGCCGGACTTTTACATCTGGTATTTATCTTGTGGTACTTTTGATTACAGAAATCACTTCAGACAGGTGGTGGGCTGCCTGATCTCAGCTAAAACTTGGTTATATTATTTCACCACAAACATAAATGGGATGAATGTAATTTTTGTTTCCCTCATAAGTTTTCTAAACTTGTCATTTTTATTCACTAAGATAAATTTGTCAAAAACTATTCTAATATTCAGATAAAGAAAATCGAAATGCACACACAAGGATTTATATTTTATTAAATGTGTTTTAACTTTTATCAGAAAAGACAAATATTTAAAATCTTTACCACTGTATCTAAAATATCAAAAACTACCGCGTTCATAAGTTAAAAACGGAATATTAAAATACAGTTGAAACATTTTCTCTAATTATTCCAGGTCGGTTTACTTACCGAGAACCCAAAGTCTTTGAAGAGCTGGAGAAAAGAAACTGCTTCACCCTCAAGTATGTGGATGACAACGGCAAGCCTACAGAACGTTACCCGTTCAACCCCAATGGAAGCATGGGTGAGTTACTTTAATAGTAGTTGGGTATTACATTTAGGTTTATATATTTCTTTAAAAAAATAAAATATCAAAATAGAAATTAAAAAAAGTTTACAGTACGTTTCCAATTAGGAACTGATTTTGAGGATTAACTAAGAGAGAATTTTACCCCTAGTTTAAAAAAAAGTTTTTATTACTCTGTACTGAAACCAGCTTCTTTCAAAGTTAGTTGCGACTACAGAATGTAATGTTTTCTTAGCCTAGGCTGGGTCAATCAGCTGGAGATTTTACCACACTATTTTTAGTTACGATTTTTGACACTAGTAGCTTTAACAATAATGCCAGTGAAGGTTGTTAAAAGTCAAATGAGCTGTAAAAGAAATATTACTATTGCCATTGTACCGGTATTGAGGGAACCAAATAGGCAATTAAAGGTCAGTTTTGCTAAAAAAAAAATTATATTAACTACGGTAATTAGTTCTCTCAATATGATAACAGTGTAATGAAAAATATCATTCATATCTCGGATTAAAAGTGTTATTACCATGCCTTGATTGAATTCCAGGTTTAAAAATTTGGTTGTTGACTGATCCTTTCCTGAGGTGTAATTATTGACCTGATAGTTTGGTTGTCTCATTGCAATAACTGGTTGTGCGTGCAGGGGGCGTAGCAGGCATTTGCTCGCCAGCGACGGTCGTCACCTGGCGCTGATGCCACACCCGGAGCGGTGCACACTCACGTGGCAGCTGCCGTACACTCCGCCCGACTGGCACGATCTCCCTGCGGCCCCTTGGCTCACACTGTTCCATAACATGTTCAAATGGGCCAAGGAACACCAGTAGGTTGAGACGGAAACTAAGTAATAATAATTATTGTCAGGGATCTACTACGTACAACTATTTCAAAACCTATTTCTTTTCACTCAGTTTTCTTCGAACAAATTTTTTGCTAAATGTTCTTAACCAAACTTATTCGCAAAACTCAACTTGTATAAGTTTTTCTAGTGCAGTGATGTGATTAGATTAAACCATTCCTGTCTGAATTTGCGTCCGATGCCTGAGGCCCTCCGGTCTGAATTAAAATCGAGCCTTTTATCACTGTGACTGCGTGTCACAACTAGCTTAATAGATTTAACAGCAACTTCATGAATTATATGTTTTGATTTATTTACCCTGTAACTGTGTGTATAATCACTTTCAGCAAGAAAACACATTATTACTATACTTTTTCACTTATTTGACAAGACTTATTTTGGTTTTAAATGATTCCTTTATTTCACTTGGCACATCTAATTCCAGTTACCTGCAGTAATAAATAGTTAATGATAAATCTTAAAAAAAAATTATTCACTGTATTCTCATCAATAAGTACAATCGCTGAACGAATTGTGCGAATGAGACAAAACATAAAAGCAGGCAACGCACATTGTTTGCTCAGAACCACTCCGGACGCACAATAGACAGACGTCTTGAGTCATTTGTCTAGCGAAATGTGTCTAGTGCAATGTATGTCCTTAGACTAGGAATGGGTTAAGTCAGGTTAATTTAGTCGCCTACGTCACATCAACAAAGAATAGTTATTTAGACAGAGAACTGTGGATTTAAAGCAAAATGACATTCAATCATAGATTTTACCCTGAACCAGTGTGATGGGTATTTTGAGGGAGTAATTGTACACCCAGAGGAAGTTTTCAAAGTTTATATTCTTGTGTTAAAAACCGCGTAAAAACTATTGTTGTACAACTATACATTTACAATTACATAAACTTTAATCTGAATAGCATTAAGAGTTATTTTTTTGTATGAAAAATCTATTTTGGTGAATATTGCCTTAAAAATAAGAAAATGATTTATAAAAAAGAAAAAAAAATGTTTTCGCTAAACAAATATATATTTTCCAATGTATTTTTATACGATGTTGGTTTACATTTTTATAGTTCTATTTTTATATTAGTTTAATTTTATTTTGCTCAATTGTTGTAAATTTAAGTTGTTATATCTAATAATATTGTTATTTACAATGTTTATTAAATAATTTTTTTATTAAATTTGGATAGTGTCATTTGATTTCACTGGAAACTTTTTGAAACACTCTGGAAGCTTTCAGAGTGTAATAGCCAATGGTATACTCTTCTAGAGAAATAGCCCTGATGCATGGAGAGTTTTTATTTTACAGAAAATTTTATTTACTAGATAAATTTGTAAACAACACTATCTTGCTTCTTGGGCACCATTCTTCAAATTATTGCAAATTTTAACCTCACCGTCTCTCTTTATTTTTGAAGTTAAAAAAAACTCTCTACATGACAGTTAAAAAAATCACCCCAATGCTTTATTCAAAATAATAAAATTCATGACATTAATACAAGAAACAGTCTACATTATCAATGCGTCAAAATTTATAACAAGTTACTGAGGGAAATCAATGAAGAGCCTTCGATGAAAACAGTTAAAATAAAAGTGAAGAAAATATTTATTGGAATTCCATTGAATAAAATTTAAGACTAAACGGTAGAATCATAGAATTAAAATTTTAAAAAAATCTTCCACGGCCAGCAGCGCTTCCAGTGGCAACACTACAAGTATCAAGTAAGTATTAAAAAATTGATGCTTGAGTTCACAGATTAATACAGTATGTTTATGCTATATCATGATTCAGCCAGTTTGAAAAGCATTGTAAGGGAAACATTTCTGAAATGGCATGTCACATTGACAATTGTGGGAGCGGTAAAAACTGGTGGTTAGGACACAAAAGCAATAAAAGAACATTAGTATTCATTCTTTTTACTTACAAAATGGGTAATTATTTACAATACTTTATACTTTTAACTGAAATGACAACCTAGCCAGTACCATTAAAGTATTTTAAGCCAAGTATCAGTGTAGGATGATTGTGGCGTGATCTTTTAGTCTTATGATAAAAAATTATTAGAGCTCTCTCACCTTGTTTTGTAGTTTTTTCCAAAGGGGATTGTTACTAAAATACCTAAAGCATCCTAGGGATCCTCCTACGATTCGCAGGACCAAAAGAAACGTCCTGAGTGTGGTTCGGCGTTCAGCCTTGTGCGTGAGGCGCGTGTTACAAGAGGACCTACTCCCTGAGGCAGCAGGACGTTTCTTTTGGTCCTGCGAAACGTAAGAGGATCCCTGGGGTGCTTTAGGTATTTTAGTGACAATCCCCGTTGGGAAAATAACTACAAAACAAGATGAGAGAACCCTAATAATTTTTTTATCATAATTTCCCCACACCATAAAGAAAAACATGTCTCTCAAAAGTAAAATCTTTTAGTCTTGTTACTAACTGAAGTTGACATGTTCCTTACACAGAAGTTAATAGCCTAATTAGTCAATGGCACATTTAACGACCTACAGTTAACATGGAGTCCGAACCACTGCCTCTGATTTATGAACAGGTTTAAATATGAGGACAGTCTTTGCAGATTAGCATAGTATTCAATAGTGCAGACATTAATGCACACAAAAGGACACTACTCCCACCAATTATCGTTCAGAACTATCCACAATTCATGACCTCCAAGTAGCTGTATTACAGAACACGCCACTTTCCCAATCTATAATATAATATAATACAGTGGAACTTGGTTATAACGTCATTGCAGGGACCACACAATTAATGACGCTATATCAGAGTGACACTATAAAAGAGGCTACATAATTTTAATTTTAAAACGAGGAAAAATAGAGAAACACATTTTTTACATGAAATTAAGACATTTAATGAAGGTAATTTGAAATACACATAAAAGTTTATGTTTATGACTGACTGAACTACTCTACTACTGAACTACTATATAAAAAAATTGAATTTGAAAATATTGCAATGATGTTCGGCATATGGTGAATTCGATTTTAAAAAACAAGCACGAACACACGTCTGCTATTTTACATCTCTCCTCACACGCTCTTATAACTCACACCTTTTCTTTGGCAAAACCTTTCTTTTAACACTTGCCATTATTTTTCAAGACTGTATTCGTAAATTAAAATAACGAAAAACAAACTGTAAAAGATGTACACTGAACTAACGATAGCTGCAGGAACTGTAGGTACGTACGACCAGCATCACAGTGCTCAGACGCGACGTGAGTCACTGACACTGACCTTGATGATGGCGACAGCGGATATAGGGTTGGGGGAGGGGGTTGGGGTGGTTAGCGGTAAAACAGCAATAAAATGCCGTTTCTAAAAAAAGAATGTAGCTAAACAATAGCTGCAGCCCTCACGTTGCACCACCGACCGAACTTTCTCTATTTAGCTATATGTTGCCTTCATCTCGGCCCGATTTTCTTGACGTTATATACGAGGTTTTAGAATTTACTGACGATATATCCGAGGTTTTACCTATGTAAATACCTATAGTTTGGCGGGACCTAAAAATAAATGACGTTATATCCGAGTTGACGTTAAAGCCGAGGCCGCAATAACCGAGTTGCACTGTAATTCCTGATTCCTTAGAGAGATGAATAAACCAGTGATATTAAAACCCGCTCGGTCTTTTTGTGTATTGAATAGATATCACTGATAAGGTTATGGGCAAGTCATGGCTACCTGTGTGAGTTTTTTTTTCCGCCCATATCCCCAATTCCCACCGATCCTAACTAGCCGGGACTACAATGTAATGCAACGTGCATTGATCGCCGACAAAAAGTGCACTGAGGAGTTAAGTTAAGTTGGCTATTGGTAGTATAAAAATTTCAATAACAAACTTTACTTAACTCTGCAGAGTGCTATTTGTTGTCAACCAATACACGTTTGCGCACAGGTAACCTAACCTTCACAGTTAACTGTACAGTTTAGACTGAACGGGCCTTAATATTGCTTGTTTATTCATAATTAGGTCCTAAATAGTAACAGATGTAATGAAGACATTGGAGTTGAGGCAGCTATTGCAAACAATTACCACAAAATGGTTAATATCTTTTAATATCTTTCAGGATTTACTATGATATTTGATGTTTTTGTAATTATTTTCTACTTCATCTAGAATGTTTCAATCTTAGTTGTGGATACTACAGTAGTCACACAAATAATATATGATATAGTTGAGACAATAATTTTTTGTTCACACAGTACAACAATAACCGTGCCTAGTATACAAAAATTAGAAGTCTATGGGGAGATAAAATTACGAGCAAATATATTTCATGAAGATTCTTGTATTTGCTGCAAATTCATAGATACACCCAACTATTGATAAATCATAAAGACTAGTGATTAAAATAAACTTGTGAATAAAACACGAAAATACTCACACATACATTTAAATATGTTGTTTTGAGGATTTGATTTGTTATAAAAAAAGGAAACTGAGCAGCAGATAGGCTACTTAATAGAATGTTAACGTAGGCTACAGAAACACTTTCAATAGAACCACAATGGATTATTCAGTTGTAAGTATTTCTTACCAGAAAAGAGTTTTTCGTACAATTGAAGTTACCAGAAGGAACATAACTCCTTATTTGTGTTTGACAACACAATATTTGAATAAGATCACACGCAGCACGGTAGTGTGAGTATAGCGAATTTGATAGACATATATTCCCATCATAATAAACAAATAATACTGAGTATGCAGGTTTGCTGCAATAAGTTTCACGTGGTAATGTGCTAATTTAAAACACGTAGAATATTTTATCAAATGATATCAATAACTAAGTGAGTTAAAACAATTTATCTACTCCCAGTAAGAATTACATGGGCAATGAATATGTAGGTTTGCTGCCATAAGAAAAATTTAATTTTACGTTTTTATGGATGTATGATTAACCTTAACTAGATGAACCTGCATACCAAATTTTCGAAGAATATTTAAGTGAATAAGTAAGTTATTGATTTTTAGCTATTCTCCATAAGATTAATATTACACAATGTACTGTGTTTACCATTTTAAATATCTCAGTAACCAATTGACCTAGAGTCAAAATACTAAATTGTGTGTTTTTTGAGCTGAATCCAAAAAGCAAGATTTGATTTTTTCCAAATTGTACATAAATAAATTGAAACTCCCATTTTTGGCAAAATGGGAAACTCCCCTCCCAAAAGTTAGTTAATGTTGACCGATTGTGTTGGCCGACAAACTGGTCCAAGATATTACAGATAATCATAGATAAGGTTAGATTAATGAGAGCTAAAATTTTCAAAATTTACTGTCACTCCCTATTAAAAAATTATGGGAGGCACTACAAAAAGTAAAATAAGATGGTTCGGTTTCTCCTAAAATATAATTTTTTATATCTAACGGCGTGTGCCAGATTTTCATGATCAGAGATCACTAGTCCAGTAGATTACCAATAAGAGGATGTATTGAAAAATTATAAAAACATAAAACAAAGTTTGTAAAACTAGTATTTGACATTGTTACAATACATAGTACAAAAGATTCACAAATATAGGTATTACCATGCAAATTTCACGCTTACATTTACGAAGGTGTTTCACAAAGATCTGATGTAATGGGTGGAGACTTGCAGTCTCTGCAACTTGATGCTGTCCCACAGCCAAGCTACCGTTATCCCCACTCCTGTCACCAGGACCGGGGCGGTCTGTACAACACGGGACGTTAGATTGTCATTTTGTCCAGTCACAACAGACATCTTCAGGCCCAAACGGAGACCGAATTACCCCAGTGTCCCCCAGTGTTTGGGCTTGAAGAAGTTGGAAGAAGTGTTTTTACTTAATCCTTTAGTAAAACTAACACATATAATGCTAATCAAGAAGTTAATCAAAATATTATGCAAGAAAATTTACTTTCTGCATTCTTTTTTGTAGAATTTGTAAATCACACTCACCATTCCTTTCAGTATTACTGTGTGCGTTGCCTCATCCGCAGGAACCAGCTCACCGCCGTAACTGGAGTGTCAGTTGAGGAAAAGATCAGAATTGAGGTCCCCTTACTACACAAATTATATAATCCGGTACCAGTTTAAGGGATCTATGTTGAACACTGACTCTCAAATTAATGTGTGCTTGTCATAGCACCACAAGCACACAATAAAACAGAAAAAAACTTGAAATCATGCCAATAATATGTTGTTGGAAAGATATTGAAAATCCATCGAGTAGAAAAAGGATACGCTATAAAATATCGTTCGAGTAAATCTCGCTTTTCAATCCCTTCGTCTGGCAGGTGAAGTTTTACTCCAATAAATACATCTGGTAGGGGCTGCAACAGATAATCAGTGGTAAAATGGTAAAAATATTCATGAATTTATGTTAACATTTATATCACATGTAGTTTCTCAAACTTTCTAATAGGATCTCAAAATTTTTCTACTAAAAGGGTTGCAAGCTTGCCTTATATCTGAGGAAACATCAGAATAATACCTGATAGGTATCAAACTATTATTGTAATAAATTATTATTAAGTAAGTGTGTTCTTGATGTAAAAAAAGAAATGAGAAAATAAAAATTTAGGCAGCAAAGATGTGAAAAAAATTAAATAGCATCAGGTAAATCAGAGTACTATCGCAGAGGTTCTTAAACCTATTTGCAGTCACCAACAAATCTATTTTGGGACTCCAATATTAATGCGACAGAGGTATTATTTTATGCCACTAGGGTTTCCTCATTGGGGTGATCACAGTGATAAAGCTGATCAAGGTTGACCTTTTTCGCCCAAAGTATGGATTGGAAGTGCTTATCGCAGTTCCAGATGTCCTTTTTGCTAGAGCATTCCTCTGACGAGGTTCAAACGGTAGAAAAAAAGCAGACTGATGAGAATTAATTATTCATTCATAGGTTTCACAGAATCATTTTATAAGATCACTCAGTTCTCCCACTTCATTCACACAATTCCAATTTATTTCATTGCATACTCACATTTTTCAAAATTCTCAGTTTCTTCTCAGGGGGAGGGCTACTTGATCCGTCATCATGTTTGACAACCTGCAGAATATCCCGAGTGAAATTGTTACCCATCACATCTGTTAAATGCTGCGTAAAACACATTGTTTACAAATGAGAAAAACCAACATCATCCCCTTATTTTACTAGCCTAATAAATACAGTTGTGGTGTTACCATGTGAAGTCATTAATACGTTAAGAAAAAAAACCAATCCAGATTTTTTCATAGCATTATGTACTCTTTGAAACATCAGTACAATTGCTAAAGATTCATAATCTATTTAGCGAATATTGTATTCTAGTCTTTCTCAATTACTAAAATTTGTAAGAATTAACTTACATCAACAAGTTTCAACAAGTTGAAACTTCAACTTTCAACTTTCAATTGAATCAACAAGTTTTGTAGAATGTACAAGTACGTTTTGTACATGAATAACTAATGTCTGTCCCATTGTAGTATCTAAAAATTTTTGTTGAAGTGATGCAGTATCTTTCAAGTGTACTGTACACCAGGAATTTAAACAAGTTTAATTTTAATCTTCTTGACCGGTTAGGCTAGGTTAGGTCAAGGGCGGATCCAGCTTTGGCGCCAGGAGGGGGTCACATAAGACGTGGGAATCGGGGTCCTGGGCAAGAAAAATCACTGAGATACATTTATTTCACTCTCTAATCCAATACTATAATACGAGCAAGGTTTGTATATATATATATATATATATTTGCACACGGATCTCGAAAACGGCACCGAGGAATTTCTTTAAATTTTGGAAATAACTAATTTCCGAGTAGAAAATAAGTTCTAGATAGGTCTAATGTCCAGGAAAATTCGCGTTTTACTGTAATATTAAGTTTAAAATCTAAAAATTTAACATTACGCTTATGGAGAATCAAATGTAAACAATGCAAACCAAAACAGCTGTTTATAAACGTTTGACAGTTCTTGATTGAAGACGGCAAAGAACAATATGTGAATAGAGGTTTTTCATAAATATTTATTTTATGTATGTAATAAATGTAAAATTATCAGGTTACTAAACAATTTGTAAAAACTTTAGGGTAACATAACTGTGCGAAATAAAACCAAGAAAGAGTATTTCCAAAATCTTCCGTGTTTTGATAGAAAACGTATTCGTTGTATTGCTTGAAGCTACTGTAACAAACCAAATAATTGATGTAAATTAAATTTATCTTTTGCTTTTCAATCCTCATTCCGTTTCTAACCAAATCAGTTGATCACAGGATAATAATAACAAACAGTATGGACATTTAAATTCAGTATAAGGTTAGCTAAAACAATTAATTGATGTTGGCCAAAAACTCTTAAACGACGACGCGAAATCGGCTGACGCCGTAGCTTAAGCGCTTAGATCTCACGTAAGCAAGGTCGCGTGATCGATCCCCACCCGAGGGCTATATATTTGTTCAGTATTTATGCCATATTAATTAAGGGGTATTAAAACGGTTTTATTTAAACCACATAAATGTTTTCATTGAGCAGTAAATTTGTTTTAATTTTGCTAACTAACTTGTAAAATACATGTCTTATTCTATCCGAGCAAAGCTCGGTCACCAGGTACTAACATAATTAAGAAGAGCAACTCCGCGGAAGAATGTTTTTCCGACGTTTTCCAACGTTTTTACCGCTAAGGTGAGTTTCAACCTAAAAGAGCGCTGTATACCGGTAATATCACGTATATCATCATGTGACATACAAATTATAATTATAATATAATTATGATAATAATAATGACGTAGTTATAATATAATAATAATTGAATTAACTTACAACGGTGACAAACTTATGCTTCTTCTTCCCTGGTGATTTTACCATGACGGGATCTTCCGAGGTCGGATCAGGATCAGAAGCTCTATTCTTCCTAATCAGTTCTTCACTTGATGCTGGTCGTTTACGTGGAGATGACACTGGACTTGAACTGTTAGACGTTGACGCAGATGCCCCACTGAGGGTGAAATCTGAGGTATCTTTGGACGTCTTGTACAAATCCTGGCAATAAGTCAGTGGCACAACTTTAGATTGTGAGATTATTTCATTCCGAATAATTAGGTGGTCTCAGAAAAGCCATCTGTCATTTCTTGTCATAAAGGAACAGGTTGTATACAGATTTAAAACTGCTGAAGAAAAGGTATTAACTCGCAAAGAAACACAGATCTGTATCAGGTTGCAGCAATTCATCATCAAAAAACCTATTGAAGAAATTTCAAGATTTATTATTACTATTACTTTTCCAAAATGGTGTACTGCCAAGGTAGGTATTTTAAGCCAAGTATGGATGAGAAATGAGTGTAGGATGATTGAGGCGCGATCTTGTAGTCTTGTTACTGATTGAGGCTTTGACTAGTAATTAATAGCATAACAGCGACACGTCTAAGGGATATACAGTTTAATGTTGAATCCGAACCACAATTTTGTCTCTGAAATAAAAACTGGTCTAATTAGGAGGTTGGTCTTTACGAATGAATGTAATGTATTCAATAGTGCGGATATTGATACACACAAGAGAATATCACATCACCGACTATCACCCATAACTATGCACAGTTCATAACCTCCAAGTAGGGTTATAGGGCATGCCATGTCCCAAACAAAAAGGTGCAAAAAGGAACAAAACTTCTCATCAAGGAAGTAAATGGAAAGGTGCACGCATTATTTTGGTGAACAAGCCTTACCAAGCCTTTTCTGAACTGTGTTACAAGGACATAACATTCACCAAGTAAGGACATTTTATCCTACTGAAAGTTGAAACAAGTCTGTTATTAGAGTTTTACATATAAAGTCAAAACAGATACACTAAACCAACCTGGAGCTCAGGCAATGACGTTGCTGTCTCCCAGTTTTTGTCACTCCGTATTCTCGTCACTCTCGGAAATCTAACAGATATCCCCGATGCCGTGTGTACCTCATGCTTGGTAAACTCTGCTCCCGTAATCTCCCAGACAGGTTGTGCCTGGGGAAGATATCAATGTGTGTTTAACTTGAAAAGTAAGGCTTATGTAAAGTCTCTAAAATATCTTTATAACTATTGACCTGAAATATTCTCTTGTCATTGAAAATTAATTTACATCAAACATAAAAATTCCAAGTCTATGAATTCTTGATTCCCCAATGAGTTTGATTAAGATTTAAAGCTTCACTAGAATGTTTTTAGTGTTACTGATATTGGAAGAGAATCAGTAATTTAAGTACTGTGGCCTATTACCTGATTACACAAAGGGGTGTATCCATGTTCCTTCAGTACGTCAGCCATGTGGCTTTTGCGCACCCCTGATGCTGAGTCTCATGGTCCTTCCAGATTTAAAAGCCTGGTAAACTGTCGTAGTCTCTTGACCAACTCCTCCTGGGGAAGGTAACTGCCCCTCTCCACGATGCCAAGAGTGGCAGCCCTCGCTTCTCAGTAAGCCCAGTGCGGTCATACAGCAGATGATCCGCAGTCACCTCGGACTGCCTGCACTTTTTGCAGTCAGGGTCTCCAGTGAAGAATCCCATGCGAGCAAGATGTTTCCTCATATGTCCGTATCTCATGATGAGACCTACAATGAGTCAGAGTTCTGACCTACCTAACCGTAGTAGGTCTGCGATCCTCAAGGAGGGACAGTTTGCTGACTCTCAGGAGGGGAAGCTCCGCCCATCTTCTGCGGTTACATTCACGTGTCCACCTGTTGGTCTCGATCCACATGTGCGATAGATAATTTAAGTAGGCTTATTTCCTACCAAATACACTTTGACAGATCACAAATATTATTCTTATCTTCCTTTGTTGATTGAGGGGATGTGGAGGCTGGAATCTTATCCTAACCACCCGGAATGTTGTGTGAATGAAGGTTTGTTGTGCTAGCCTCTGAAGAGAACCAGTAAAATACTGTAATAAGAGAAATTTTAAACTGTAGAAGTTCAAATAAGCCAGGTTCAACTATAATCAAATAGTAAATGTCATTACAAATTATTCATTAGCATACCTTGGGATCTCGAGCTACGAAGTCCGGTACCATTGTTTTAGTACAGTTGAGCCAAGACGGCACCTTTGAGGCATCCTTGCTGATCTTCACCATATCCAACTCTCCCTGTAAATATAATATATTTTGTATATAATATAAACAAAAAATGCAATATTTACCAGTATTTTTCAATTTTCTTATTGCTGTAGTGGAATGTAAATTTTGTCTTACAAGGAACAAAATCCTTATTGTATTATAGAAGGTAAATAAATGGTTTGCTTGAGTATTATAGGTAATTTGGTAAATATTAAATTAATATCTATCAATATTAATATAGAACTTGAGATAACGGTAACGTAAATTTAGAATATGTGAAGGTAGAAAATTTGTCAAATAAAGGTACAAAACCTTTGAAACTCATTATGGCTTTCTTTATTAGTTATTCTAATATTATTTTTTTTGGACTTTTCCAACAGAATAAAATAAAAATATTTTGTGTTTTTAACCATACAATGTTTCTGGAGGCAAAACTTCTCCCACTTTCAGGTGATTAAATAGGAATTTAATTTAATAATAAAATTAATCCAAATAATAGTTAATGCAATTGACCCATCTGTCATGTACAAAACAGAATACACAAAGTAAATGTAGAAAATTGTGCCTCCGAGCTAGCGAGGCAGAAACCAGGCAGTGTGCGCACAGAATGGAAGTCAGAGCAAGATCTTTACTTGAGTGGGTGAAGGGGAATGATGCATGAGCGCTGCGTAACGAGGAGAGGGAGGGGGATGGCTGTCAATGTGAGGAGGGCATCGCCGAGGTCACACAGCCAACATGCTACATGATGATTGTCCTGTCACCTGCCAGTCATGTTAGTCTACTAGAACCTAGTACTCTAAGTGTACGTGTCCCTACCTAACATACAGGCCCCTCTCTCACTCAGTCAGGCCCCTTCCTTTCCCAGGGAGCTCCCTACTCCAACCAATCACATATTTTTTGCAACCTAATAGGTACCTGTTCAACCCGGGAATGTCCCTTATCTACCTTTACAGGCTCATTCTCCAACCAGCCAGGTCCGTCCCACACCGTAGTATGTCCCCCTCACAGACAAGTCCCCCTCTCTCATTCAGTCTGCTCCCTTCATTACCCATACAGACCCCTTTGAAACACAGGCACTTCCTAATCTTTAAATAATAAATTAACCCATTCATGTCTAAGGACATACATTGTAAGTCCTCACATCTCACAAGACAAATGACTACATACGTGCATTGTACGTCCTGAGTAAACAATGTGCATTACCTACTTATATTTAGATGTAGTTTTTCCCCTGTTAAGTGTGCCAGTCCTTTTCTCATCCGATAGATAGTATTGGCGTCTTCTAAATCCTCGTATTTATAATTTTTCACTAGTGTCTGCACTTAGAGCTTGATCACAGTGAACAAGGCTCTGTTTTAATTCAGACAGAAGGGCCTCAGGGGTCTTGCGGAAATTCAGACAGGAATGGGTTAATAAAACATGATTAGATTAGATTACTTTATTGAAATGGCAACCATACCACAAGGTAGGTATTTTAAGCCAAGTATGAATGAAAAACGAGTATAGGATGATTATGGCGTGATGTTTTAGTCTTGTTACTGACTAAGGCTGACATGTTCCTTAGACAGAACTGTTAATTAACCTACAGTTTAACATGGGGAATCCAAACTACTGCCTCTAAATTAGGAACTGGTCTAATTATGCGGATGGTCTTTGCGGATTAAAAAAATATTCAATAGTGCGGACATTGATCTACACAAGAGAACACTACACCCACCGACCATCACTCACAACATATCCAAGATTCGTAACCTCCAAGTAACTGGATTAGAGGACAACACCACCACCGTCCCAGTCATAAGGGACTTAAAAAATGATTTTAATTTTAGTGCCTTTACTGTACCTAATGTGATAGTAAATATACAATAATTTTAAATCGTTTTATCTCATATAGTGCGTGCTAGACCCTTTTTAAGGTGATTTCGATAATCCGGATAGTTTGATAATCTGGATGAAGCCTGGTCCAAATTAATCTACATTATCGACATTCTATTGTATGACCATAATTTGATTCAACTGGAAAATCTTAGCACACCTTAAATGATATAAAATTTTATTAATTGATAGTCATATACTAAAAGCGAGAAATCTGCTGTACCTGTAATCTCTCAAGGGTCTTGTCATCATGGCCAGTGTGGACCTTGGTCACAGTGCAGAACTTTCTTGTGCGAGGGTCGTAGCAGCCCATCAGAAACACCGACATCATCCCTCCTGCCATCAGACACCCAAGGTGACGATGATTGACGATAAGTAAACCAAACGGAAGGTCTCTTTTTATGATTTCAACCATATACTAAGAGGACATTTATTATGGGAGGAAAGAAGTAAGACTGGTCAGCCAATTGGATCATACAACTAAGTTATACCTAAATAAGATGAATTTCAAGGGGATTGGTAAAAAAGTTATCTCATTGATGTGCACATCTAACTGAGGGTCAAAATATCAAATAATTTTACAAATAATTCGTGCTATTGAGGTAACAACTTAAAATACCTCTACAGCAAGTGCAATTTCAATATATCCTCATTAGCGAAAGCTAAGCATAATGTAAAATTACCGTTATTAGTCGTGAAAAAAGTAGTAATAAAACAACGTACTGTATAGTAAATATGGTATTTAATCTTCTTTGTTGAAATGTCATTCAAATACTAGTACTGTACAAACAAACGTTTTTATAAAAGCTGTGTACAGAAAACCCAATGTTCAGAATGCAGTAAAAATACAATTGGTCTAAAATCGTAAGCCTGAATTTTGATCTCTAGGTTAGTTTTTACACAGCTAACTACAATCTTATTCCAGTTCTACGTTCTGCTTTCTGTGCTCACTTTACAGTACTACAATAGTACTTTAACTAAATTAAAACTGCACTCATTCATTACCTAAACACGGAATTTTTGCCTTACACGATTGAAACATTATGGGATATTTTGACAGTGGACACACACCTGTCTGCTGCCAAACAGTATGTTTTCTGTAGATGGGAAGTTAGGTAATGAGTTTCTGATGAGACCTGAAGCTGAATGTAAGGGACTTTGTATGGAGTCCAAATTAGCAACCGGCTGTACGGCAACCGATGTTGGGAAAGATGTGGAGAATAAAAAAAACCAATAACTAACCAACCCTGATATTGTTGCAGTAGTATAAGCAAGAAGGTTATGTTGCTTAGGGCATGTAGCAAATACAGAATGGAAACCAATTGCTTTAAGTATAAAAAGCCACACCAAGAGGAAAGCGTTTTGGGTAAACTAAAATTAAGATGGATCAATCAAGTAATGAAAGACGACAGGACCATGGTTGCAGACATAAATTTGGCGAAGACACAGCAGAATGGAAGAAGTTGGTCTATGAGACTAAAAATAACTGAGATTTGGGGAATCACAGCAGTAAATAAGTATACAATCTGTTCTCAAGGGATATATATGATTGCCTTTGCTGCTAAAATGCATGAAATAGAGAGTGGTATATGCTAAATACCAAAATACTCAAAATTTGTTCCCTATTTTGATGGAAAACAACGAAAAACCATTGATCGGACGGCATTTACGGCCATTTTTTAGGACTAACAATCGTGTACTTCCGCACCTGGGGATGTTCTTTTACCGATCCGCACCTTTTTTTATTCTAATATTTTTTTAACTCACTGTTATAATTTAAAAACACATTTATTTGAATTTAAAATATACTATTTTACAAAATGTAAAAGAAATGCAAAAGAAATGTAGCCTAACTTACCACAAGCGCAATAACAAACACAGGCACTGGAGAAGTGCTAGTAGCTCACTGATGTATTTAAGCAACAATGGAATGGCGGCAATGATCGAGTACGCATGCAACTGAGGAGAGGCCGGGGTAGCAATAATTGCCCCCCCACAGCGAACGTGTTAATAAACGACTTCTGTTTCTGGTTCTGATCGATGTTCAATCCAGCGATATCAGTGCCATAGGTTTGGAGCCCATCACTAAGCTATTCTAAAAATTTACATCCTATACAATAAATCAGTGTAACAGTACCAACCTTTCTGCCCTGTGCCATACCACGCTCCCAGCACTATCAGGTCGGCTGTGTCCGCCATTGCCCCATCCATCAAATAATCTTTCTTCACTTTGAGCCAGTGTCTTTTACCAGGTTCATACGTACTCTGTTAACATTGTGACAGTCAAAGTCAAAAAATAATTTATTCCCAGAAAATATAACATCCCTAGATAATTAATCTATTAAATAAAAAAACAATAGTACAATAAGTACAATTTATAAATTAAAATTATCAGGAAATAAGTCTACATTGGCAGAATGCCTGTGCGTAGCTTGGTCATCACAGTCAGCGAACAGTGAGGTTAATTCTGTAAATTTGGAAAAAAGCTAAATTGTGATTAGCAAATTAGAAAAAGAAATGTGTAAAAATATATATGAAAAATCGATGGATTCAGAAAAAGGTAGCTGGTGTTAAAAACTCAGTTACTAATAAAAGTACTGACAAAAATTATTAACTTACAATAATAATCTACTAAAATTATTAAATTATGGTACTAAAAAAAAAATATAGTACTGGAAAGGCAGCAGCAGAAGGATAAGAGCACAAAGAGCGATAGTGAAGTAGCACTATCAGGTCCGCCAGTACTCGGCAGTGATAAAGTGTTCGGCCTCGTAGCCCCAAGAGTAATCATTCCGTGACCCGTTTTTTTTAAGTATTGACAGAGTTTGAATCAAATAGACGGATGTTATTAAAACGAGATTTTAAATTTCTATACAGGACAACAGAAATATAGAATGAATTTGTAGTTGAATATGATTTAGTCAAGTGTGCAGTTGTAATTCCAATATTTTGCAAGTAACGAGTGCTATAAGAATGGTCTACAAAATCAAAGATGTTCTCTAAATTTTTGAAAATATTAATCAATAAATTCTTTATGAAAAGCTATCTTACACTGAGTAAAGAAACTTCACGAAACAAGCATTCTGTTGGAAAGCGAACTGGTTTATTAAAAGAAACTTTAATTATTAACTTTTGTAAATTGTATAATGGCTCTAAATTTGATGAATACATTCCGCCCCATACTATTACTGTATGCCAAATTAAAGTAATGATTGAACATAAGCGAAATATGCTAATCTTATCCCTGGGTTTCAAGATTACACAAAGTTGTTTAAAAGCATAAACATACTTTCGCGTGAAATAAAATTTAACAGTATTAAATTTTGCATACAGTACAGTATCAATTTTATAAAGTTTCTCTAAATTGATTCATTGAAGACTGAGTAATAAGGCATGTAATTATACCCCGGGACTTTTTTTTCTGATTTTCCTGAAAAATCATAGTTAATATATAGAAAAGCTTTAATACTCTACATTTAACAGTTTTTTTGTAGCATATTTAAGTTTTGTAATGTCCATTGATAATTTCTACATACTATTTACACTACATATACAAATGTTCAGCACACTTCGGTACTTGTTGAATAAATTATACATTTTGAAAAAATTTTCTAGGTTAGGTGTTTTATATGCTGTCAATCTCATATCAGTAACAAAAGTTTCTTGCATTAATCTATTTGTACGAAAGAAACATTTGAAGGTTAAAACAATGTATTAACTGACTCACCATCAAATCTTTCAACACGAGACCCTCCAATCCTAACCTGAACACTTCGGTCATCTTGGCTTCTAGGTCTTTAGGATCCTGGAATATTTAGAGACATAATTAAATAAACTGTATCACTGGACTGACCAATATATTGATATTTTATCTCGTTAATAATATTTTCAACTATCAATAACCAACCTAACTTAACTCCGCAGAGTGCTGTATTTCTGCAATATCCTGTTTATTACAATGTAAAGCAATGTGTACTGGTCGCCGACATACAGTGCTCTGCGGAGTTAGGTTGTTTATTGATGGTATAAAATATTACTAAGATAAAACCATCAATAACCATTTAATGGTTGTTTCTACGTGTTCTTGGATTATGCAAAATCTATTTTGTTTGTAAAAAATCGCACTGCACTATCCTTATTTCTATATTCATCCGCGAGACGCAAAAAGTTCATTGTTGTGTCTCGTCAATCAGACTGGCCGGTGTGCCGGCTGCGCGGTCCTGTTATCGCTAAGCGATGAGACTTTTTACAATCCTGCAGATTAAACCTGGACTAATCACTCCTAAATACTCATTACGACATGTTTTCCTGTATACTATAACACCAGTGGTAGTCCACTAACGGAATCATCCAAAAAAGTAATGGTGCTGAATTAACGGAAAAGATCCGTTAATTACATTACATTTACATTATCTTTCTGAAATGGCAACCTACCCCGGTAGGCCAGGTATTTTAAGCCATGATGTGAATGAGAAATGAGTGTAAGATTATTGAGTGTATTTTGATGAGTGTGAGATTATTGATACTTGATCTTTTATCTTGTTGATCAAGCCCAACAGCCAATGGCATATAGAAGACCTACAGTTTAACTTGGGATCTGAACCACAATTAATTTTGTCTATGAATTACGAACTAGTGTAATTATGAGGATGTTCTTTGTGGATATGTGTATAAACATATTATTCGATAGTGCGGCAGAAAATAATGCACCCTCCGGCATATCACATGCACCTGCCATAAAAAACTATCAACAATTCTTGACCTCCAAATAGCTAGATTTAGGACACTTCACAGTCCCAGAGACAACTTACATGAATTTCCTGCTGCTCAGAGAACACTATATGGTTTTTTATTTCATCCATATTTTTCTCCAAAACCTTTCTTCTTTCTTTTAAAGGCCTAAAACCAAAATTATGTTACAGCGTCTTGAAATAAATGTTTCTACAGCCACTGAAGCGTAATTCAAAATTTTTATTTAACAAAGTTAAATTTATACTGTTAATAACAACAATAAGTTGAAAAACTTTACTGAAATTACTGATAGGCTACAACTTACTTATTCATTAGGGATTCTCCGTTGTAGTAAACACAATCAAACACAAACAAGCAGACATTAGCATCTTTAAATTCCGCTTTCTGAAACAAAACAAAAAGTTAAATGGTTAATTAGAAATATAAACAACAATAATTTCATGTTGTCAGCCACACTGAAAATACCTTACTGTCAAAGCGATCCTGCAGTCTTTGTAGGCTACTGCAGTTTCAATTTCTAGATGGAATCATCTTCAGGCCATAGGATGTCTTCATTGATCAAGAATCGCTTTGACAGTTAGGTATTCAAACCATTTATCAATTTAACAATAATTATAACATTGCATATCACATACCAGACACAGGGCAATGTTTCAAAGTATAAAGTTTTTGTTTTTTGAGCTGGTTCCAATTATTGTGGTTATAAAAAATTTAAAATTTTTAATCAATTATATGAGAAATTGCCATCTCAGAGGGGTAATTTGATTAAGATAAGAAATATATGTCATGATACATTTCATGTATCGCCGATGAATGACCCCAGAGAATAAGCCATATGAAATATGAGATTAAAATAGCGCAAAGTAAGCCACTCTCAAATATTCAACGGGTAACAGATCTTTGAATTTCCACAGAAGATAGCTTATTCAAGACAATTTACTGCATCTATGTGAGCACTCCAATTCAGTTTTGAGTCTATGTTTATACCAAATAGTTTTACTGTTTCAAAATTTTATAATTGATGTGATAAACCGATCACTATTTTTTTAGTTTTTTTTGGTTACAGAGTAATGTATTTGAGGAAACCCAATTCAATGCAAGTTCTGCCGATTCTATAGTCTGTTGAGGAGTCATTAAATTTAAATTACTGGTAAAAAGGGTTGTATGATCTGCACAGACGACAGCTCCAACCTGCAACCTCGAGGTTTTTTTTAGAAAGTTATTAGAATCTGGCTAGCCAATATGACTTCAACTCCTACTGCTCCTTAGGTCACAGGACTAAGGTGATGGGCAATTAAGTTGTTTTCTTTTAAAAACAATAAAAATACCTTGTGGACCCCAAGAGATCCAAAGGGTAGGGGTTTGCTTGTGTTGATGTCAATCATGAGGATCTCGCTGTCCAAAATCATGTCCTGTCCATATGGAAATGCTTGAGGAATGTAATCCTTGAGGTGGCTTACCTGTAAATAATATTAAAATTTAAAGGTTTGTCAACATGTTTTATGTAAATTGACCAACGGCAAATAAAAAAATCGGCAATATTGCCACCTTCGAGACCTTGTTTATAGTAATTTCAACCTAAAATAATGGTGTACTGACTTTATGTGGCAGAACCGGTTTAAGACTTCTAGAGAAGAACTTGAACTCGTTCCCTTGTTTGTGCACTTGTACTCGTTCCCCGTCGTACTTGATCTCCGCGTACATTCCGTTAGGGCATTTCTTCATCGCCTGCTCTACGGATTTGCATGCTTCAGCCTAGAACAAGATGTTAGGTGACATGGTTTTTAAGGTCACTTGAATAAATAAACCCTTCACTGCTAAAAAAAATGATAATAGTTTTAGCGGAGCTGAAAAACTTTATTTGTGAAATTACTTCCATTAGAAGCAGTAAGTATGAAAATGCTGTACCCTTTGATCAAAATTAGGTCATTGTTTAGTGGTTGATATCAGCCTCTCAGCGCTCAGGGACACTGGTTGGGATGTCTAATGAACTTTGCCGGTTGCGAGCTGAAAACAAACAGCTGCACGGTTAGCTGTTTCGTTTTTGAGTCGTCCTTAATATCACTTACAAACACAAAGGCGACAAATAACAACAAAGAACATTGTTTTGCCAGGGAATGATATATTATGTCAGTGGCCCTTTTTTTAGCACTTTTTGGCTGACGAAATATGTCGGCGCAAAAACCGTTAATGGGAGGAAATGGACCTTACATTTGAATATAAATTCAATCTTTTTAGTAACAACAAACAGTAAAATGAACTACAAAATAAAGTACAGTAACATGTACTTTTTTAATTTACTTTATACAATCTGGCCTAGAGACCCTTAAGACATCATAGACAAGGTTTTGTATGTATGTAAAATGAACGTGAGTAAAAGTGTCAACTGCATTCAGCAACGGTATTTCTTCTCTTCTTCTGAGAGTAGCATATAATAACTAAACTTAAATTTATTCAGAAATATCTGAATTGCAGGGGCTATATTGGTGCACACTCAAACGTACATAATTGTAAGACCTCAAAATGCTGAGTTTGACAATCCTAGTCGAGTGACTTACCAACATTGGCAGTACAGGTGTCAATGTCTTGACACCGATGTTGAGCGTTGTCTGCCGCACACCCGACTGACTACGAGTGGGCATCACACTTGTCACTACGCTCCCGATGTCCCTCGTAGTTTGGAATGCTTGGTAGGCATCTGGGTGGATGCCTTCCAATCTGCAAGCCAACATGCCGACATAATTGTGAGGAATTACTCTTCATAGAGCCTCATTAATTAAATAAACCCAAATAACAGGACTACCTCAATTGTGATTTGTGAGTCTCAGGTTTTAATACCTGTCAACATCAACAGTTAATGTCAATAATACCTCCATAGCACAACTACTTTTCATAAAAATCTCAATAGCACGTATTTTGCTAGTGAAAAATGCCGCACGTCTTACCAAACAGCTGAACTTTAATAGCAAAACTTCAACCAATAATATTTCTTCAATAAACAAATTTTTACATTACTCTAACCTTAGTACGGCATTATTTTGCATCACAGAATGTTTATAATATGAGTCAAACTTTCTCGTACGTAGAACGAAACTTGCTTGACCCATTGGTTTGTAATCCAAACCAAGCCTTTATATTCAGCTTCAGATCTACACAGGCCAAAAAAATTAGCGGATATATCTACCTGCAGTCCGGGAAGGGTTAAGTTATGAAGTATTAGTATAGATGTATAGAGTTTTTTTTTCACTATCACATCAATTAATTGATCATCAATTCATCATCAATTGATCATCAATCATTCATGGTCGAGACAGAGAAGAGAGCAGACGTGTGCTGGCTCGTGCATCTAAGTACGCAAGTAATAGAGCTATGTACTGCTAGTGCTGATCTTAAAACTTAGTTTTTGCATTATTAGGTAGTAGAATACCATAAATTTTCAGGTATGCAAGTCTGTTATGTTTAACTGCTGAAGTGAAGAAAATCTTTTCGCGGACGTAATTCCAAGTCAGCGTCACATGAACATTACGTAGGTTGGCTGTTAGCGATACATACTTATTTTTAGTAATGATTTAGAACGTATCATTAAAAACATAAAATAGTTTACTTATTCCCTTCGAATAAAGGAATCGATTAAGCATTAAGGATTTGTTAAGGATATAACTAAATGTTATATCATTAACATTACGATTTTTTATTTCATTTGAGTGAAAACTACGGCAAATCACTGATCTGTATTGGTCGTATAACATCGTCAACAAACTTTCAGAGCAAAAAGAACGAATAACTTGAAAGAATCACAAATCACGGTAAAATCCCACAGTTAGCTCCCACTTTGGGGCAGGAGCACGGTAATTTTGGCACAGCATAGTCTAAATAAAAAGTTTAAATCAAACTTACATGTGTTTTGGGCCAGCGTTAATTCTCAAATCATGTTTTATAAGACGAATGATCATTTTCAAATCGTTGGAGGTGCACCTAAAATAAATGAACAATAAATAAAAATATTATTAAATGATATACAGGTTTAAATAGTTTCAGGTTTAAGTCAGGCATGTTTGTCAACAATAGCAAATCTTTGTCTACCATATTATGATGTCTACTGTGTCAATTACACACACACAGTAGAGTCCTATTTAACACTTACACCAAAACATCGGTCTATGAGACCGATAGGCTGCTTATTTAAATTTTTTTACATATTTAATACAATTGCAGCTATCAACTCCATAGTAGCTTCCTAAAGTACTCTCATAAGTAACAGTACCTAGTGACCGAGCTTTGCTCGTTTAGAATAATACATGAATTATAAAAAATAATTAGAAAAATTAAAACACATTTATTACTCAATGAAAACATATATGTGGTTTAAATAAAACCAATTTAATACACCATAATTAATATAGCACTGAACAAAAAGTATTGCCCCTGATGGGGTTTGAACACGCGAACTTCGTATTACGAGGCCCACACGCTACCGCTGGACCACGGCGTCTGCCAAATCAGCGATGTCGGTTAAGGTGTTTTAGCCAACCTCAATTTATTTAGCCGATCATTTACTGTTTAACTATCCATACAGTTATTATTAGCCTGTGACCAACTGATTTTGGTATAAACGGAATGAGGATTGAAAAGCAAAAAAGAAATTTAATTTACACATATTAATTGGTTTGTTACAGTGGCTTCAAGCAATACAACAAATACGCTTTCTATAAAAACACGGAAGATTTTGGAAATACTCTTTCTTGCTTTTATTTCACACAGTTATGTTAACCTTAAGTTTTTACAAATTGTTTAGTAACCTAATAATTTTACATTTATTACATACATAAAATAAATATTTATGAAAAACCTCTATTCACTTACTGTTCCCCGCCGTCTTCAATCAAGAACTGTCAAACGCTTATAAACAGCTGTTTTGGTTTGTATTGTTTAAGGTTTGTATTGTTAGAGTTTAATTCTCCATAAGCGTAATGTTAAATTTTTAGATTTTAAACTTAATATTACAAGAAAACACGAATTTTCCTGGACATTAGACCCATCTAGAACTTATTTTCTACTTGGAAATTAGTTATTTCCAAAATTGAAAGAAATTCCTTAGTGCCGTTTTCGAGATCCGTGTGCAAATATATATACGGTATATATATATATATATATATACAAACCTTGCTCGTATTATAGTATTGGATATTAAAATTATGTTTGATTTCATTCACTTCTTTAACATAAGAATTAAAAATGCTAGTCTGATAGACCAGGTGTTTTGAATAGCCTAAGTATATCTTATTCCGTTTAAGAAAAAAGTTAAAGTTGTATTAATTTTATAGATTGATAAAGTAACAATTTTATTTTTAACTGAAAATTGTTATATATATATATACAGAAATAGTAAAGTGCCTCTCAGACCTAGTGTTTCTATTAGCGTTTTACAACATATGTTTCAGGATAACTGTTAACTGAGTCTTAGTTAACCGAGGTTTTGTGTTTCGTGCTTTAGGTTCGTTCAGAGCCTAATCTATGTGAATAGAATATCAAATATTCGTCATGAATCATTAACATTTTGTAATTAATATACTATAAATTTAATTATAATTATTGTGTAGCCTTAATGCAATTTTATTCATTCGCCATAACCGTAGTATGCACTGAACAACAACAAATTTAATCATAGCCTATAGTTTTTATTTGAAATCTTTTCTCTTATTGGTAGTTCTGAGTTAACCGAGTCTTTTGCCTAACCAACGTTGCTATAGTTTACATGAACCCAGTTGAACAGGACTCAACTGTATACAGTTTTTTACATTGAGCATCACTAACGAAATCAGAGATAATACATTATAACAAGGAAAAATGGCTTCAAACAGTTAACAGATCTTTGGCTCACATCTGACAACTATGTGTGCCATTTAGGGAAATATCCAATGCATAGGCCTAGTATTAATTATTTGTTAGTGATATAGTTGTAATAGAAGAAGTGAAATAAATACATGTTCTAATAAAATAATTAGGAGAAGAGATTTTTAATGCCATACTTCTCAAATGTCATTAAACATAAAAATAATGTTGAAATGACTAAATGAAAGTAATGTGAAATGACTTACTTGTCAACAATTTGTTTAAAGTGATTGATTTGCTCTTCCTCTCTTGTAAGCTTGGATAACCTTTCTAAAAACTGGTCAACATCAGGTAAAGTAAGGAGACTCTTCTTAGATGGATTAACCTGTCAAAATAGTTCCCGATCAGTTTTGAATTTTGAACTCACAAAATATTGAATTTAAAAGCAAGTAAAATTTTGTTCAATTTATAACACATTATTTGTTAACACAACAACTGGGTAACCTACACATTATAACGTTACACGCAGGTAATGGTATCTTTCATCAATGTAGTAAACTTTTTAGTTGTCGTGCCACGCCGTTTATCCATCCCACTGCCTTCTGGGATCTACTGAACCTAACTCATGGAGATTGCTGTTTTGCCGCTAACGTATACATTGTATACAATTAAACACTTTTTCTGGAGATGTTTAGGTGAGGTTCCAGGTGTTCACAAAATGTGTGAAAATTTAAAGACAAAAGTAAGTACATGGGTTCGAATCCACACCATTTGCAATCCCAACTTAGCTTTCAACCATGTGGTACAGTAGTGGGAGGGTCCACCTAAAATAAACGGTGACCGGCTTTGGTTTAAGTTGATGGATTTGTAGGCTTAGTTGGTATTGCAGTAGACACCTGTTTTGCTTCTTTTACTATCCTATGGTTAAGGGTGGGGGCACGTGTTGTATTTTTGTTTGTAATACTAATAATTAAAAGAAGGGTTGCATGATTATAAATCAATTAAGGCTAACTAGATTTAAACATTTTTGCCTCCAGAATTGATAAAAGACTAATATTAGGTTACAGTAACATTCATCATCAGTTTATGCAGTCGCCAGGTGACTAATTTCAGAAATTTATACAGTAGAGCGTAAAAAATCCAGAACACTAAAAATGTTAACCACTCACCAGGTTTTTTCAGCACCATATTTTAAATTTTTGAGGGAGAAACTGCCAGCTCGGGGTGGGGGATGAGTGGTGTGCCGAGCCAGGTGAATGACCATCAGCGTGATTATTTTTAAATTGGTTACTCAGCCTTACCCCTTACTCTCCGCCACAAAAATTATTATTGTTGTTTTTGTGGCGATAGAGACAGTGATGTCATGGTACGAAACACAGCCTGAATGCAGTCAAGGCCAACTGTTGCTTCTTATGCGAGTGATGGACTTGGTTGCCAGGAAACGTATATCAAAGCTAACACAACCGAATATTAGCACCTTTTTTATGTACAATAGAACAATTTTACTGTATTGTATATTGTGATTTTGTATATTGTGAATTTGTTTTTTCCTTACATTTTTTCCGAAGAAACAAACTTCAGCAATGCACATTTAATATAAGTAAGTACAAAACAACATTATTTTGTTTCATTTAAATGTATTACAGAGCTTCACTATTAATACTGTTATAATGTTATGCGAAAAGCTGGACAAATCGATAATCCTTACTACCTAAGGTCCCGGATTTTCTACACTCTATTCCCATTATCAAGCCCTTGTCAGGTTTAAAAGACATTAAAATAATTGAAGATGAAAGATACTGTTAACTAATATTAGTCATAACACATCAGTTATATACTTACTGTTTTGCTTTGCTCAAAGAAAACCCTTATTGTCTCTGCTACGTCGCCTTGTTCCAAATCCTCCAACATCTCTTCCTGATCTGTGCCGAAGATCTGGAAATAAAATGAACGGTATCAGTTGACAGACACTATCATATTCTTTAAATTTTATTTAAATATCATTTAATAATTTATGTTTCAAAATAAATCATTTAATTTCTGAAAATAACAACAAGAAAAACAAACTTAAATTAATTGTTAGAAATTTACGGGGGTAACCCCTATAATTTAGGGGTAAAATACACTTAAAATTCAAAAATTCAAAAAAATAAAAAGTTCCAAAAAACTGTGGATGCCTACATACCAAATTTCATGAAAATCGGACCAATAGTCCACACACACAGACATCACTCTTAGACACGCTTTTTTTCAATTCAGGGGTTACTAATATCAAGATTTATGCATATCCCCACACACACATACACAGGCATACACCACTCTAAAATCACTTTTATTGATAGAGAGGGCAATTAATAAATTCACCAGAAACTCAAATTCAAAAATGCTAACGAAAAGTATATTTTCTCCTTATACTATCGTATAGAGGGAAAAAGTAAAAAGTAATTTAAAGTAGATTAACTGTACATTAATAATTATAAATCCATAAATAAATAATAAAATGGATATTAGGGTATTTGGAGAGCTGCTCAATTCATCTATGTTTGTGTACAAACCCAGAAAATAGAAGTTAGATAACAGTAATGAGTTCAGTTCAAGATACTTCTAATATAGAAAAAAAATCTTTAAAGTATCCTCTTATTACAAAAAAAGCTATACGCATTATTTTGAATTTAAAACCAATTGAGTCTATAAAGGAACATTTTTCTAAATTAGGTATTTTAACGATTTATAGATTATACATTTTGGGAACTGTTTTAGTGATTAGGGATGCCAGGCGTGGACTGCAAAAATTGGGATCCCTGCACAAATATACCACACGAAATAGAAATCAGCTGGCATTACCAAAAATGAATTTAAATTTCAGAAATAAAAATCCATTAGTAGCCGGTATCAAATTTTATAATTGCATCCCACAACAGATTTTGACAATTAATAATGACAATACATTTAGAAAAAAGGTTAAAGAGTATTTGGTCAGTAGGCCTTTGTATTCATTCTACGAATTTTTTTCCATAAGTTAAATATAACTGTGTCAGTTATGGTAACAACAGATTAGTTTAGCTACGAGATTGTAAATGTTTAAAAAAAAGTATTCTGTATTTATACAGTAGGCTAGTTTGACTCCATTCAAGGATTGTGTGTATCTCTTATGTACAATTTATGAATAAAGTTTGTTTTGACTTTGACTTTGACCAGGGTAAAGGAGGTCGATATTTTTAGTTTTGATCAAATGAATCTGTAACAAACAAATTCATATCAATGGAATCAAAGGTACAATCGTTATTTGTGCATCGTGGGAGTTAAGTTAAACCTTCTCCCTGAAGAAAACTATTGTCGTCTGAAGGCGAATCACATAAAAAATATAGCATGAGGTAGGCTATGAAGAAAAATTTAATATTTTTCAGCTACCAAGACAAATACGTTGCTGAAAACCACACACTGTCTATTGGTGTTCAAAGTTTTTCTGGATTTGTTAACCTGTTGAGTAGTATGCCTGTCATGTGATGTGACTAATATCAGGGCTACGTACAGTAGGTGTATTGCCATAAACAGTACCTCCAGGAGTAAGAAAAAAAATTATGGATCTCTTTTACTATATTTTATTACTACAATAAATGGATAAAAAAGCATATTACAAACACATTTTCACATTTTTCAAATTATTGAAATCTCTTATTACATTACATTACATTACACAAAGGGGCGGAACAGATTTCCTATAGCACGTCAGCCATGTGGCTTTTTGTGCACCCCTGTTGATTTAATGTTTCACGGACCTTCCAAGTTTAAAAACCTGACAAACTGCCGCAGTCTACCCACTAGCTCCTCCCGGGGAAGGTGACGACCCCTCTCCATGACGCCGAGAGTGGCTGCTCTCACCCCGGCAAGCTCGGTGCAGTCATACAGCAGATGATCAGCAGTCTCCTCGGACTGCCCACACTTCCTGCAGATTGGATCTCCGGGGAAGAGTCCCATTCGAGCAAGATGTTTCCTCATATGTCCATGTCCCGTGATGAGACCTAATATGAGTCTGAGTTCGGACCTACCTAACTGTAGAAGATCCTCAGCGATCCTTGAAGAGGGAGAGCTGAGAGACAGTTTACTTACTCTCAGTAGGGGCAGCTCCGCCCATCTCCTGCGGTGACACTCACGTGCCCACGTGTTGATCTCACGATCCACATGCGCCCTGGAGATGCCGCAGAAGGGTTGTGGACCCACGAATGGGATCAAAGCGCCATCGTTCGCCAGACGATCAGCTATTTCATTGCCCATAATACCTGAGTGTCCTGGGACCCAGCAAAGGGTAACGTTGTTGTGACTGCCAAGAGAAGACACCGCGTTGCGGCATTCCCACACTAACTTGGAGTCGAAGGTACAGGAGTCCAGAGCCTTGAGGGTGGCTTGACTATCTGAGAAAATGGTAATGTTCTTGTTCCTGACACCTCTGTTGAGATTGAACAGAGCACATTCCATAATGGCTGCCACTTCTGCCTGGAACACTGTGGGGAGATCCCCCATGGGAACGCAGAGCTTTACCTTATCTTGCATCCCCAGTATTCCAGCTCCAGTTCCCTTACTTCCCTTAGAGCCATCCGTGTACCATTCTGACTCGCAGGGATGAAGAGGTCTGCCGCCGTCTTGCCAGTCAATCCTTGGTGGAATCACCACTGAAAATGACTTACCGAAGGCGTATCTGGTGCGAAGGTGGTCAGAAGGCATGTCAAGGGCCTCACTTCTGACTACCTGCTCAATTCTGGTGTGACCTACCGAGGGTACATTGAAAGTCATCCAGAGATTCTCACATCGGAGGCGATATGCACATTTCCTAGCAACCATTCTGATGTAGACATCTCTGGGCAGGATATTGAGCATACAATCCAAGGATGCTCCAGGGCAGGAACTCATGGCCCCAGAAATCATGAGGCAAGCCAACCTCTGGACCGCCGCAAGCCCCCGCACTGATGCACCGAAGTTAGTCTTTGGCCACCATACTAGTGAACCATAGGTCATGGCCGGTCTCACCACAGCAACATACAGCCAGTGCAAAAGCCTAGGATGCAGTCCCCATGTAGTGCCAACCATTCGTCTGCAAGTCATGAGTGACCACTTACCTCGATCAATCACCCTTTGCAGCTGCAGTTCCCACCTCAGTGTCTTATCAAGTACCACACCCAAGTACTTGACCTCGTTCTGCAGATTTACCTCTGTGCCCTGCAGATTCAAAGGTTCCAGCCCGAGCAGGTTCCTCCTTCTTGTGAACGGCACCACCACTACCTTGGAGGGGTTGATGGCAAGACCCACCTCCTTGCACCAGTCCCCCACCAGGTCCAGTGCTCTGTTCATAAGTTCTCTGATCATGTTGGTGAACTTACCAATAACCAGAATTGCAATGTCATCAGCGTAGCCCAAAGCTAGGACACCAGAATCATTGAGACGCCTGATGAGATCATCAGCTACGAGATTCCACAGCAGAGGGGAGAGAACCCCCCCCTGAGGGCAACCTCTCTCTTATAATATGTTTTGGGTGTAATATATTTCAAAACAATGATGCGGGTATAGCGGTAATCACCCATTGTTGGCTATTACAAAGGAGTCAATAACTAAACATGAACAAAAATCACTAGGATAACCTAACAGATTGAGGATCAGTTGAACACTAAGTAGCGCACTCACCACTACATTGGCACTAAGCAAATTCTTGAGAAACATCGACGATACCAACTTGATAAACATAATTTACCGTGCGCAGTAAATTACGCATCTGTTCTAAATTATTCGTTTTTAAATAATATTACTATACTTAAATGTTTTCAGGTGTAATAAATCATTATCAATTTTTAATTTATTAGTAATATTATAAGAAATATCAAATATCCATCATCCTGTCATATGAGATGGATCCTAAGTATTTGTATACTTATGCCATTATAAAAAACCCCTTTAATAATTCACACATATAAGGTCCACAAGAAAATGGTGGTATTTATAAATCTTTACTACTTCAGTGATCCTAATTAATCACATTTTTATAAAATGTAAATTAAGCAATTTGTAACTTGTGTTACTTACTTTCCTCCATCCACTTTGTTAAGTCTTATCGTGCTCTATAGTATACAATACTAACTTACTATCATTTTTCACAGTTATATATCATATAAAAAACTGGGGGGGGAGGTCAATGAGAAAAAATATCTTTCTACGAGGAAAATTAAGATAGTATAAAAGGTGTATTTGGAAGCTGGAAAAATAAAAAGTTAGGTTCAGTTTGTTTTTAACTGTTGAAGCCTAACTGATATTCTCATTCCTTAGTTATTTGGAATTCCTGAAGTCAAGACAGTCATAGCGACCTTTAATAATTTGTTGGTTTGTCTACTCTCATAACACGAAGGAGAACGTGGATTAATGTGAAAAAGATCTGAGAACCAAGAAGATAATTTAATTGTTAAAATTAGTTATATCGATTATACTTACACGGCTAAAAAGTTTAATTATTTGTTTTGATTGTAGATTATATATCCTCTTGACAGCTCCAGGAAGAAGCAAACGACACCAAAGTAAAATATCTCCTCGGAAACTATCTGAGAACATTACATCAACTTAAGTAATAATGAAGTTATCTAAAATAAACACTGAGAAAAACTCCTTTGAGTACACATTAAAATCATGAGTCAAAGGTTTACAGTAGCTGCATTCCAGAAAAATATTAACTTAGGCTTAGATTGGTTTACTTTATTAATCACAATACTCAAGACAAGTGCACTGTATTACAGGCCTACTGTTGAAATTGCTGTCTTTGTTGACTTGGACGGAAAACGTCCATTAGGTTATTGATTTTTATTTCTAGGGATTTCCTTCCTTTTTAATGATGGTTGACCGTACTTTTCTGAGTAGGCCTATCATGAGATTGCACAGCGACGTGTAAATTGTTTTGCATAATGGCAAAACAATTAACAATTAAATGGATTAAGTTGCGTACGATTGCTCGTCCAAGGCCAAGTGTGTCGTAGGCTGTAGCTATAATTTGCAGTGATGAGGATGGATGTTTAAAATTCATTAACCTTTGCTTGTCGCGGTTGCTAATTTTTTGTTTTGCCATTTTTCGAAACTTGAGTTGACCCATGTTGGCGTAGGGGTTGGCGATCCCACCGCCCAGTGGCGAAGCCACTGCAAACAACCTCCCTGACTCTCTACTCTCCTCTTGAGCAGGGTCTTTTCTATCTACCCACGTTTCTTCTCCCCTCCAATGCGTGGATAGACTGTCTTCATCTATCTGTACAAACCGATTCTCTTCTTCTTCTCCCATCTTCTCCCCTGCTCTTCCGCTTTGTTTCAGGCCAACTCAAGGTGTCACGTGGACCGTGCCGAGGAGTGGATGGCACCAGGCCTTATATATGGTGTCTAGAACGGTACCTGTAGGATACCGGGCGACCTCCTGCAGTAAGCAGCCTTACCTGGACATGCGGGGCTCTGTTCAGGCGGACGGATATTTCCCTAGCTACTCGTGGGAACAGACATGGAAGAAGAAAAACAAAATAAAAAGAATTCAGGGCAGGATCAACTGCCGCGGGCAAGTACCGCACAAGCAAATACTAAGAACACAGGGCAGGAGCAACTGCCGCGGGCAAGTACCGCAAAACATAAGAGGGGGGGTCAAAGGTATCGACAGTTGGCTAGATACCCAAAACTGGGAGAACCGGGGGTAAGGACGACCCTCGTAGACAGGGACTGAGTGGGGCAGGAACCCGCATATACCTTCGACTCCTGGAGCAGGGCATGGAACCTGACGAGGCCAGGAAGAGGGTAGAAGAAAGGAAGGCAGCAGGGCAGAACGAACCTGCGCCCAGTCAGGGGAAAAGGGGTACGCAGGAGATCACCCCACCCCAGAGGGAGTACGATGCTAAGAGGAGGAGAGTGGGCACAGAGGGTTCACCCTACGCACCTGCACGTGGGCAAGCAACCACATATGCAGAAACCACTAAACTCGTCAAAGTTGCTGTACTCCCAAAGGAGTACCCTAAATTGAGGCTGGGGAAGGAGGAGCTTTCACAGCTAGAGGACGCTATCATCAGAGAGATAGCGAGAGGTACCTCGTGCAAGGTTAAGTTTGCGGGCGTGCACTTCAGGCCTGGGTATATGCTGGTGGAGTGCATCAACCAAGAAACTGCTGACTGGTTGAGGAGTAAGGCCACCCAGCTGCAGGAGTGGAAGGGGGTAGAGCTGATGGCGTGCCTTGGGGACGATATACCCAAGGCTCATAACGTCACGATCTTCTTCCCAAGAAGCAAAGGCGAGGACGACAAGTTCATCCTGTCCCTGGTTGAAAGCCAGAACGAGGGGCTTGGTACCCAGACGTGGCAGGTTCTGAGGAGTAAAGAGGAGGGACAGGGAAAGCTCCTGCACATTGGGATTGATGACCAGGCATGGGAGCAAATCAAGAAGGAGAAATTCCAAATTTTCTACCGATTTGGGAGGATCCCTGTGCATGTGCGCAAGCCCACGGAGAAGGAGGCAGGCGAGAAGTTGGGAGACTCCAACCAGGAGGAGACCAACCAGCCAGGGGGAGCTGAGGGAAGCGATGTACAGGGCGATGACCTGGACCTCTCTAGCCTCAATATAGCAACCCCCAAGTTGATCTAACCGGACACTGTAGGCTCAGGGGTCATCTGAGCAAGATGGGCATTGCCCAAAAGGGTGAATGCCGCTTCTGGGGGTTCTGGGGTTCTGCCAATCTGGGGAGGAAACACCTAGACACCTATTGGCTGAGTGTGACGCGATAGGTCAGAAGAGAGCCAGAAGCTTGGGAACACACCAGGTGGCGGTGGAGGATTTTTCCAAAGTTAGAACCCCTCGATATACTAAACTTTATTAAGGCATTAGGACTAGAGGGGGTTCTCTAGGCAAGAACTAGAGACTAGTCTGGGGGGCACAATAGATCTCAGGTCGCAGTGCAATCTTTCCCCTAGATTTTATCAAGTATCAAGTATCAAGTGAGTTGACCCATTCGCATACAACTATGTGGTATCTCGTAGTATGATTTATCTCGTAGTTATGCAGCTTGAAAGTTTATTTTAATCATATAATTATATTACATACATCAAAAGGTAATAGAGCTATTTTTTAAGATCTATATTAGTTTTAAAATTAAAATCTATAATATTTGTGGGTAAATATAACATAATATTATGAAGAAAAAATAAAATACTGCTGATGTAATCAGCTGTCCGGTGTAGTCAACTGTCTGATGCAAAGTGATGTGCAATAGTAAAAAATTGATGGCAACAAAAAAAAAAATTATAAACTACATTTTTGTGTAAAAAAAAAATATTTTACTTAAGTATAACTCTTGTACAAATGGTCCGATCAAGACCAAATTTAGTAGAGACATGTATTCCTACATTTACTCGGGCGAGTTCGTAATCCAGACATATTAGTCAACCAAAACGGGTAGTTTGAGGGGGTTTGTACTTAAAAATTGGATTTTTGAGTTATTTGTTTGTAATTTAAACATTTTTTCTTTTACCATTGAAATTAGCTTAAAGAACAACAGGATTTAGTTCCTTCAGGTTTCTAACGGTTGCCGAGATATTAAAAATCTAAACACAGTACGTTATATTTTGGGGCAACAATGTTAATCTTATGGAGGATAAGGAAAAATTAATATTTCACATATCACTCAATATTTTTGGATTAAACTTGGTATTTACCTTCATGTGGTTGAGATCTATCCATTTATGCTTAAAAAGCATAGTTTAAATGTTTATCAAGGCAGCTAACCTGCACACTCTTTTCTCATGTTAATCATATAGAGAATAGGCAAACTCCTTTATTTATGAACAGATGTTGATGAAACTTGGTATAAATGGTCACAATAAAAATTGTTTATGCTAGAAACCTACTTTCAATGTTCCTCAGAGCAGCAAACCAGCATATTCTTTCCCTTGTTGATCTTATGGAGAATCAGCAAATAACCCCCATATTTATCGACAGATATTGATAAAACTTGTCATTAATTATTATTATTATATTGATTTGTAAATTCACAAGTTTGCTTGGCAGCAGGGGGTATTTATAGCTCTAACCACTAGAAAAATTAAGAACAAAATGTGATAGACTTAAGTAAGACAAGTACTAACCTCCTCCTGTTCCTTTATCAAAAAATTCTTTGACAATTGAGGTCTTAGTTAAATAACTACTTGCATTTGCAATGTCTGCGCAAAGCCTTCGAAATTCTCTAAAAGAGTTGTCCTTGTGATTTTTGTCGGTTATATTTGCAGCATTGTATGCAGGTGCTGAACTGGTAGCTTCACTGGTATTTGATGATATCGGAGTGGTAGGCTTGACTGGAGTTGCTTTCTTTGTTTTTGGCGTAGTTTTTTTAACTTTTACTGATCCTGTTACTGAACAAGAAAAGAGTGTTAGCAATGAGCATAACCCTAGTGTTTTTTGTAATAGTAAAGTAGAAAGAGTCCATAATAAATTGGTCATTTGATAAAGTATAGTAATTAGTCATAAATTGGTCATTAGACAGTCAATGGTTTTTAGAATTTACTCACATGAAATGATTATGACTGAATACAGTAGTAATTTTAATACGAATATATTAAATTTCTTTGTTCTAAAAAAAATACAAATATTTCTAGTGACTGAACACCAAAACAACATTTCATTATTCATGCCAGAACAACATGATGAGTCATTAGCTTTATGTTGGTTTCAGTTGACAATTACAAGTAGACTGTTATCAGCTTTATCTTTTGGAGATTGCTCTGATAGTTTAATTAAAAGGTACATACTAACGAGGTTGGCTCATAATTCAATCTCATTAACATGTCACAACAAAATGGATTTTTGGAATTAATAGGAGTCACAATGGCTGTATCATTTCAACAAAGATTCTACCACCTATAATAAAACAGCTGTTTTTTGGGACAAAATAAAAATAACAAACAATTCGGAATAGGAATTTCCTTTGTGACATGTAAAACCCACAACATAAAATAAACATTTTTACAGAAATGGTTCATGACATTATAAATTTTGTAAAACAACTTACATCTTACACTAATAAATCTATTTTAGTCGTTAATTGAAGATGGCACATAATTTGGTCCTTTGTAAACATATGAATAAAGATTTAAATGTTATGTATGGTAAAAAGAACAGTAAGTAATAAGCAAATTGGTTAAAAGGACTTTTACTAATACATTTTAAGTTTCAAATAAAAGCAGTGTTATATAATATCAAAATAGTTTGTATTTTGACAGAAAACAATTGCTTTGAGCAAATATGTTGATGTCTTTTATGTCAACTGTTTAATGTACAGAATTCTTTTCAATGCTAATTTAACTAAAGTTACTGAAAAAATTTTGGAGCTTTTTTCAATAATACCTTAATAGTCGAACCCCGGTAATTCAAAACTCAAAGGAAAGCCAATTTACTTTGAATTAAAAGAAGTTTGAATTAAAGAGGTTAGTTAGCATTATTACATTATGATTTTACAGGTTGGTGAGACTAATATTCGAATGTACTTCTTTTAACTCATTCTGAAAAAAATCCACTAAGGTAAAATAAATATGGTAGCATACCAGAAATCAAACTGTTAACACCACTACAACTGTAACCACTGACAATAAGTATATTACGGTATAAGTATACAGAGTTTGTATTTCTACAAGGGTAAAATAAGCTGTAAATTGTATTTTTATGATTTATTTATAAATAACTTAGTAGATAATGCATAAAATTATGAAATAAAATATTTTTGAATCTGAATTATTGCTGTAACAAAGCATAAAAATGCCACCAACAATCGAAAGCTGGAAGAATTGGAAGGAACCTAGCAGTTCATATTTTGACTGGCTTGTTTTTATACAAATTACTTTGAAATGTGGAGGTTAACTTTGAAATCAAGAGGTATGATTAGAATTAAACATAATTTGTGGAAGCTCCATTACAAATAAATTTGAATTTTAGACTAACTATTTGAATAGGCTAAATTATGCGTCATAAATATGTTGAATTATAGGAATATATTATTTCAAATATTAAAGGTATTTTCAAAGAACAGATAAAATCTATTAATTAAAGAGGTTTTCGAATTATTGAGGTTGTAATTAGTGAAGTTCTACTATACATTCCTGGGCAACACGCTCAGTCAACAGTTACTTACTATTTGATAATAAGATATATTTTATAGTATTATGGCTTACAATTAGAAACATGGGAGAGGATCTCTTCTTGATCCTCAAACGAAAGAGTATCCCAGCCCTCCACATCATCCCCTGTCTCGATGCGAGGTGTTGAAGCCCGTTGTTTGGCAAAAACCTGAAATTACATATATTTTTTTACAACCTAATGCCAATTTCAACTACCGTAGTCAAAATGTATATGAAATCTATTGAATACTAAGTTCATTTGCAAAAACCGTCCTTATAAGCAGTTTGTTATTCACAGGCTGAATTATGGTCCGGATCCCACATTACATTGTAGATCATTTAGATAACATTGGCTGTTATGCTATTAATTAATAGTTCTTTCTAAGGAACATGTCAGCCTTAGTTTAAATAACATCTCAATCATACGGCACTCATTTCTCATTTATAACTTTACTTTTAAAAGTTTGATCAGTCACCAATTCAGAAAGGTAATGTAACGACCTATGCTACACTCTCACTTATAATTATTAAGATACAAAAAAAGTATCTTAGGGAATGGCTGATGCGATAAGAGAGAGGTAGGGCCTACCAGTTGGAATAGAGTCGTTGCACAATCTAGTACAGGTTCTGTTAACTACTTACAGGAAATATGTTGAGAAAGTTGATCTACACAAAACAAAAATTAAAACCTGAACGCAAAACCAAAAACATACCATAATGTCTATGTAGCTAGTATAACTCCACAGTCAATATCTTGTCAATAAAACTATGTTATCAAATAATGTTAATTTGAATAATCACAGACCAATATAATATCCATCGATAATAATGTTGATCACCTTACCTCAAATATGCAATTAACATGATGCCACATTTTCATAGAACCTCCACCACTACCAAAAGGATTTGGAGCTATTTTGGCAATGCGGAGAGAACCTGATTCAATTTTCTGTTTGCATTTTTTACAGCCAGCTCGCCCCAGCTTAGCTCTATCTGCAGCAAACTTCTTTTGTTCTTCTTCTACTTGTTGATCTTCATCCATTTTGTCAATTTTGTGATACTAAACTGAGAATATTTTAAATCACTTTTTATCCGTCTATAAAATCTATAAAAACATAGAATACACAGCACAGAATCTACCAATGTTAAAGCTGTCCCAAGTTCATAAATTCCACTTACTGTAGGAGAAGATATAATTGAGACGCTTAATACATATGACTATTCAGGTTTGTACCATAAATATATTTGAAACAACTCATGTTTATTATAATCGTCCATAAAATTTAAACTGCTCCATTCAACTACCTATTAGTTACCTATGAAGAGAAAATTACTTTCTTTTAACCAATATGCCTACTAAAAAAACCTGTGATGTGCAGAGTAAATTGGCAAATTAGTGTATATCTTAAAGGTAAAATAATGAGTGAGAAAAATTGTGAAATATATACTGTAGGCCTATTAAAATACTAATATTCAGTATTTTCAGAGGTGAATACAGTATGGTTAGTATTACTCAGTAGTGGTTTGTTATACTAAATGAATAAATGTTCAGCACCAAAAAAGGCAAATAAACCTAACTTATATACTCATGTGAAACTGTCTGTAAAACCAGTGATAAACCAGATTGACCAAACCAGTGATAAACCAGTTGACAAAAATCAGACTAATTTGGCTTTAGTTTGAAAAGAAAACTAGGGGGTTTTAACTAAATTAAACCTATGCCAGACCGGAGAATTGTATTGAGACTTAATATTAAATAAAGAAATGATAAATTAATTTACCTAACATACTATATTAAATAGTAAACAATCATTTACAAGGGTGCTGGCCTCAACTCCTCAATAGTTTTTATTTTCAATTTAAGGATTGTAACCTTCTCTATAACCTGGTATCAAATCAAAGGTCAAATCATAAAAAGGTTAAAAAAAGTTTAAATAAAAATCAAAGGTTAAGTTACTTAGAGTGAAGTGTTGTGTTGTAGTGGTTGTATAGTTGAATGGTTGAAGGTTAGGTTAGTTTTTAGGTTATGTCAATGCTAGCTGCTTTTCTTTTTATTTTTCCCTTAACTCTTTTGCCATTGGTGAGCTGAGATTTTTGCTTTGTAGTTTTGCAGTAAACTATTTTTTATTGATTTTTCTCATATAAATTGTGTGGTCATCCCAGGGATTAATTTTTTTTATTATATTAAATTAGATCATTGGAAAGACGACAATACCACAAGGTACTAGTTAGGCATTTATGAGTGTAGGATGATTGTGGCGCTCTTGTAATCTTGGTACGAAGGCTGACATGTCCTTAGACAGGACTGTTAATTATTAATAGCCCAACAGCCGATGGGAACAAGGGACCTACATTTTACGTGGAATCCGAACCACAGCCTCTGAATTACGAAATTGGTCTAATTATGTGGATGATATTTGCGGATTAACACAGTATTCAATAGTGCGGACGTTAATCCTCACACGAGAACACTACACCCACCGACCATCGCTCACAACTATCGACAATTATTCGTGATCTCCAAGTAGCTGAATTACAGAACGACGCCAAATCAAATATTTGACTTATTTTATAGCTGAAAACATATTAAAATTACGCAATTTCAAAGTGTACTGATATCGGTTCTTTCTCATCATACTATCGTTATTTTTTATCCATGGTACAAATAACCGCATGCGGTACTGTAGTGCTATCAGCAATCCATTAAAAGCTGAAATAAGTCTTATTTCAATTTCCGTCTGTCCGAATGTATTGCTGTAATGTTGAATAAGGTATTTTTATAAATGCTTCTACGTGAAAACTTGTAAAGTATGTTAGTGTATATCTGAAGACAGATATTATAGATGAACGGATAGTAAAGCTAGTAGTGTAGTAATAATCCGTCCCTCTCTGGTTATATCTGCTATGCTATGATACCTTAGTTCCACTGCTGTACATTCTACATTCTGTGCAGTCTATTCAATTTTAAATTAAGTACCAGGTGACCGAGCTTTGCTCGGATATAATAAGACACATATATTTTACAAAATAATTAGTAAAATTAAAACCAATTTATTGCTCAATGAAAACATTTATGTGGTTTAAATAGATCCGTTTTCATACACCTTAATTAAAATGGCATAAACACTGAACAAAAATGTGGTTTCCCGAACTGGGGTCGACCTCACACCCTCCGGCACGTGATTCCTGAGCGCTAGCCACTGTACTACGACGTCGGCCAAATTCGTGCCGTCGTTTAAGAGTTTTTGGCCAACCTCAATTGGTTTAGCTGATCTTATACTTAATTTAATTGTCTATACAGTTGTTATTATTATCCTGTGAACAACTGATTTTATTAGAAAAGGAATGAGGATTGAAAAGCAAAAGAGAAATTTAACTTACACCAGTTAATTGGTTTGTTACAGTGGCTTCAAGCAATATAATGAATATATTTTCTTTCAAAACACGAAAGATTTTGGAAATACTTTTCTCTGCTTTTATTTCGCACAGTTATTTTACCCTTTAGCTTTTACAAATTGTTTAATAATTTGATAATTTTTCATTTATTATATACATAAAATAAATATTTTTGCAAAACCTCTTTGCACATATTGTTCACTTCAATCAACAACACTGGTCAAACGATTATAAACAGATGTTTGGACTTTGGTTTTGTATTGTTTACATTTTGATTCTCCATAAGAGTAATGTTAATTTTTTAGATTTTTAACTTAATATTACCGGAATTTTCTTGGACATTAGAACTATCTAGAACTTATTTTCTACTCAGTTATTTCCAAAATTTAAAGAAAATCCCTAGAGTCGTTTTCGAGATCCGTGTGCAAATATATATAATATACAAACCTTGCTCATATTATAGTATTGGATATAAAATAACTTAATTTTACTTTGGATTTGGCTTGGCATGCAAACAGTGATCATGTCTGCAATCCTGGGATTTCATAATTATAAGGATTAACAAGGTTCTTATGTACCACAAGATATTAAATTTTGGCATGAAGAGCCTTATGAGTAAAGGAAATATTAAATCTTTATTGTGATTCCATTTACATAAATTAATATGATGTAAGGTAAGATGCAAATTAGGACCATGTTTCAAGTCATTCATGAGCCGATAGGTATTGTTCCTCGTATCTTTTTGAATACATAGACAAAGTTTCATGCATTTAAAATCCCTCATTTTTTTGTGAGGACTTGTAGAAATTCAAATGTTTTTACCCAGCCCGCTCTGCCGGTTCGACGGAACCGATGTAGTAATTGCTTAAAAAAAATTTAATTTTTGCTGGGACTAGATATGAGCCGATAGGTATTGTTCCTCCTATCATTTTGAATAGATAGACAAATTTTCATGTATTTCCATTCCCTCATATTTTTGTGAGGACTTGCACAAATTTACATGCTGTTACCCAGCCCGCTCTCCCGCTATGTTATTTAGACGTAATTAGGTTTACCGAGCATACAAATTAATTTTTATGCTTCTTAGTACCTTTTAGAGATAACTCTATTCACCATATAAAGGTTTATTATATGTAACAATAATAATCTTATACATTTTTATATATATAAAGTCAATATTTCTACGAGTAATTTGCTGCTGAACTGGTCCACAGACAGGTTAGTTTGCATCGCTGGACAAGTTGACGCTGCAAGTTAAGTTGACGCTGCAAGTTATCGCCAGATTCACACGGATTGCTGATCCGTGTGAATCTGGCGATAACTTGCAGCGTCAACTTAACTTGCAGCGTCAACTTGTCCAGCGATGCAAACTAACCTGTCTGTGGACCAGTTCAGCAGCAAATTACTCGTAGAAATATTGACTTTATATATATAAAAATGTATAAGATTATTATTGTTACATATAATAAACCTTTATATGGTGAATAGAGTTATCTCTAAAAGGTACTAAGAAGCATAAAAATTAATTTTTATGCTCGGTAAACCTAATTACGTCTAAATAACATAGCGGGAGAGCGGGCTGGGTAACAGCATGTAAATTTGTGCAAGTCCTCACAAAAATATGAGGGAATGGAAATACATGAAAATTTGTCTATCTATTCAAAAAGATAGGAGGAACAATACCTATCGGCTCATATCTAATCCCAACAAAAATTAAATTTTTTTTTTAAGCAATTACTACATCGGTTCCGTCGAACCGGCAGAGCGGGCTGGGTAAAAACATTTGAATTTCTACAAGTCCTCACAAAAAAATGAGGGATTTTAAATGCATGAAACTTTGTCTATGTATTCAAAAAGATACGAGGAACAATACCTATCGGCTCATGAATGACTTGAAACATGGTCCTAATTTGCATCTTACCTTACATCATATTAATTTATGTAAATGGAATCACAATAAAGATTTAATATTTCCTTTACTCATAAGGCTCTTCATGCCAAAATTTAATATCTTGTGGTACATAAGAACCTTGTTAATCCTTATAATTATGAAATCCCAGGATTGCAGACATGATCACTGTTTGCATGCCAAGCCAAATCCAAAGTAAAATTAAGTTATTTTATATCCAATACTATAATATGAGCAAGGTTTGTATATTATATATATTTGCACACGGATCTCGAAAACGACTCTAGGGATTTTCTTTAAATTTTGGAAATAACTGAGTAGAAAATAAGTTCTAGATAGTTCTAATGTCCAAGAAAATTCCGGTAATATTAAGTTAAAAATCTAAAAAATTAACATTACTCTTATGGAGAATCAAAATGTAAACAATACAAAACCAAAGTCCAAACATCTGTTTATAATCGTTTGACCAGTGTTGTTGATTGAAGTGAACAATATGTGCAAAGAGGTTTTGCAAAAATATTTATTTTATGTATATAATAAATGAAAAATTATCAAATTATTAAACAATTTGTAAAAGCTAAAGGGTAAAATAACTGTGCGAAATAAAAGCAGAGAAAAGTATTTCCAAAATCTTTCGTGTTTTGAAAGAAAATATATTCATTATATTGCTTGAAGCCACTGTAACAAACCAATTAACTGGTGTAAGTTAAATTTCTCTTTTGCTTTTCAATCCTCATTCCTTTTCTAATAAAATCAGTTGTTCACAGGATAATAATAACAACTGTATAGACAATTAAATTAAGTATAAGATCAGCTAAACCAATTGAGGTTGGCCAAAAACTCTTAAACGACGGCACGAATTTGGCCGACGTCGTAGTACAGTGGCTAGCGCTCAGGAATCACGTGCCGGAGGGTGTGAGGTCGACCCCAGTTCGGGAAACCACATTTTTGTTCAGTGTTTATGCCATTTTAATTAAGGTGTATGAAAACGGATCTATTTAAACCACATAAATGTTTTCATTGAGCAATAAATTGGTTTTAATTTTACTAATTATTTTGTAAAATATATGTGTCTTATTATATCCGAGCAAAGCTCGGTCACCTGGTACTTAATTTAAAATTGAATAGACTGCACAGAATGTAGAATGTACAGCAGTGGAACTAAGGTATCATAGCATAGCAGATATAACCAGAGAGGGACGGATTATTACTACACTACTAGCTTTACTATCCGTTCATCTATAATATCTGTCTTCAGATATACACTAACATACTTTACAAGTTTTCACGTAGAAGCATTTATAAAAATACCTTATTCAACATTACAGCAATACATTCGGACAGACGGAAATTGAAATAAGACTTATTTCAGCTTTTAATGGATTGCTGATAGCACTACAGTACCGCATGCGGTTATTTGTACCATGGATAAAAAATAACGATAGTATGATGAGAAAGAACCGATATCAGTACACTTTGAAATTGCGTAATTTTAATATGTTTTCAGCTATAAAATAAGTCAAATATTTGATTTGGCGTCGTTCTGTAATTCAGCTACTTGGAGATCACGAATAATTGTCGATAGTTGTGAGCGATGGTCGGTGGGTGTAGTGTTCTCGTGTGAGGATTAACGTCCGCACTATTGAATACTGTGTTAATCCGCAAATATCATCCACATAATTAGACCAATTTCGTAATTCAGAGGCTGTGGTTCGGATTCCACGTAAAATGTAGGTCCCTTGTTCCCATCGGCTGTTGGGCTATTAATAATTAACAGTCCTGTCTAAGGACATGTCAGCCTTCGTACCAAGATTACAAGAGCGCCACAATCATCCTACACTCATAAATGCCTAACTAGTACCTTGTGGTATTGTCGTCTTTCCAATGATCTAATTTAATATAATAAAAAAAATTAATCCCTGGGATGACCACACAATTTATATGAGAAAAATCAATAAAAAATAGTTTACTGCAAAACTACAAAGCAAAAATCTCAGCTCACCAATGGCAAAAGAGTTAAGGGAAAAATAAAAAGAAAAGCAGCTAGCATTGACATAACCTAAAAACTAACCTAACCTTCAACCATTCAACTATACAACCACTACAACACAACACTTCACTCTAAGTAACTTAACCTTTGATTTTTATTTAAACTTTTTTTAACCTTTTTATGATTTGACCTTTGATTTGATACCAGGTTATAGAGAAGGTTACAATCCTTAAATTGAAAATAAAAACTATTGAGGAGTTGAGGCCAGCACCCTTGTAAATGATTGTTTACTATTTAATATAGTATGTTAGGTAAATTAATTTATCATTTCTTTATTTAATATTAAGTCTCAATACAATTCTCCGGTCTGGCATAGGTTTAATTTAGTTAAAACCCCCTAGTTTTCTTTTCAAACTAAAGCCAAATTAGTCTGATTTTTGTCAACTGGTTTATCACTGGTTTGGTCAATCTGGTTTATCACTGGTTTTACAGACAGTTTCACATGAGTATATAAGTTAGGTTTATTTGCCTTTTTTGGTGCTGAACATTTATTCATCATTTAGTATAACAAACCACTACTGAGTAATACTAACCATACTGTATTCACCTCTGAAAATACTGAATATTAGTATTTTAATAGGCCTACAGTATATATTTCACAATTTTTCTCACTCATTATTTTACCTTTAAGATATACACTAATTTGCCAATTTACTCTGCACATCACAGGTTTTTTAGTAGGCATATTGGTTAAAAGAAAGTAATTTTCTCTTCATAGGTAACTAATAGGTAGTTGAATGGAGCAGTTTAAATTTTATGGACGATTATAATAAACATGAGTTGTTTCAAATATATTTATGGTACAAACCTGAATAGTCATATGTATTAAGCGTCTCAATTATATCTTCTCCTACAGTAAGTGGAATTTATGAACTTGGGACAGCTTTAACATTGGTAGATTCTGTGCTGTGTATTCTATGTTTTTATAGATTTTATAGACGGATAAAAAGTGATTTAAAATATTCTCAGTTTAGTATCACAAAATTGACAAAATGGATGAAGATCAACAAGTAGAAGAAGAACAAAAGAAGTTTGCTGCAGATAGAGCTAAGCTGGGGCGAGCTGGCTGTAAAAAATGCAAACAGAAAATTGAATCAGGTTCTCTCCGCATTGCCAAAATAGCTCCAAATCCTTTTGGTAGTGGTGGAGGTTCTATGAAAATGTGGCATCATGTTAATTGCATATTTGAGGTAAGGTGATCAACATTATTATCGATGGATATTATATTGGTCTGTGATTATTCAAATTAACATTATTTGATAACATAGTTTTATTGACAAGATATTGACTGTGGAGTTATACTAGCTACATAGACATTATGGTATGTTTTTGGTTTTGCGTTCAGGTTTTAATTTTTGTTTTGTGTAGATCAACTTTCTCAACATATTTCCTGTAAGTAGTTAACAGAACCTGTACTAGATTGTGCAACGACTCTATTCCAACTGGTAGGCCCTACCTCTCTCTTATCGCATCAGCCATTCCCTAAGATACTTTTTTTGTATCTTAATAATTATAAGTGAGAGTGTAGCATAGGTCGTTACATTACCTTTCTGAATTGGTGACTGATCAAACTTTTAAAAGTAAAGTTATAAATGAGAAATGAGTGCCGTATGATTGAGATGTTATTTAAACTAAGGCTGACATGTTCCTTAGAAAGAACTATTAATTAATAGCATAACAGCCAATGTTATCTAAATGATCTACAATGTAATGTGGGATCCGGACCATAATTCAGCCTGTGAATAACAAACTGCTTATAAGGACGGTTTTTGCAAATGAACTTAGTATTCAATAGATTTCATATACATTTTGACTACGGTAGTTGAAATTGGCATTAGGTTGTAAAAAATATATGTAATTTCAGGTTTTTGCCAAACAACGGGCTTCAACACCTCGCATCGAGACAGGGGATGATGTGGAGGGCTGGGATACTCTTTCGTTTGAGGATCAAGAAGAGATCCTCTCCCATGTTTCTAATTGTAAGCCATAATACTATAAAATATATCTTATTATCAAATAGTAAGTAACTGTTGACTGAGCGTGTTGCCCAGGAATGTATAGTAGAACTTCACTAATTACAACCTCAATAATTCGAAAACCTCTTTAATTAATAGATTTTATCTGTTCTTTGAAAATACCTTTAATATTTGAAATAATATATTCCTATAATTCAACATATTTATGACGCATAATTTAGCCTATTCAAATAGTTAGTCTAAAATTCAAATTTATTTGTAATGGAGCTTCCACAAATTATGTTTAATTCTAATCATACCTCTTGATTTCAAAGTTAACCTCCACATTTCAAAGTAATTTGTATAAAAACAAGCCAGTCAAAATATGAACTGCTAGGTTCCTTCCAATTCTTCCAGCTTTCGATTGTTGGTGGCATTTTTATGCTTTGTTACAGCAATAATTCAGATTCAAAAATATTTTATTTCATAATTTTATGCATTATCTACTAAGTTATTTATAAATAAATCATAAAAATACAATTTACAGCTTATTTTACCCTTGTAGAAATACAAACTCTGTATACTTATACCGTAATATACTTATTGTCAGTGGTTACAGTTGTAGTGGTGTTAACAGTTTGATTTCTGGTATGCTACCATATTTATTTTACCTTAGTGGATTTTTTTCAGAATGAGTTAAAAGAAGTACATTCGAATATTAGTCTCACCAACCTGTAAAATCATAATGTAATAATGCTAACTAACCTCTTTAATTCAAACTTCTTTTAATTCAAAGTAAATTGGCTTTCCTTTGAGTTTTGAATTACCGGGGTTCGACTATTAAGGTATTATTGAAAAAAGCTCCAAAATTTTTTCAGTAACTTTAGTTAAATTAGCATTGAAAAGAATTCTGTACATTAAACAGTTGACATAAAAGACATCAACATATTTGCTCAAAGCAATTGTTTTCTGTCAAAATACAAACTATTTTGATATTATATAACACTGCTTTTATTTGAAACTTAAAATGTATTAGTAAAAGTCCTTTTAACCAATTTGCTTATTACTTACTGTTCTTTTTACCATACATAACATTTAAATCTTTATTCATATGTTTACAAAGGACCAAATTATGTGCCATCTTCAATTAACGACTAAAATAGATTTATTAGTGTAAGATGTAAGTTGTTTTACAAAATTTATAATGTCATGAACCATTTCTGTAAAAATGTTTATTTTATGTTGTGGGTTTTACATGTCACAAAGGAAATTCCTATTCCGAATTGTTTGTTATTTTTATTTTTGTCCAAAAAACAGCTGTTTTATTATAGGTGGTAGAATCTTTGTTGAAATGATACAGCCATTGTGACTCCTATTAATTCCAAAAATCCATTTTGTTGTGACATGTTAATGAGATTGAATTATGAGCCAACCTCGTTAGTATGTACCTTTTAATTAAACTATCAGAGCAATCTCCAAAAGATAAAGCTGATAACAGTCTACTTGTAATTGTCAACTGAAACCAACATAAAGCTAATGACTCATCATGTTGTTCTGGCATGAATAATGAAATGTTGTTTTGGTGTTCAGTCACTAGAAATATTTGTATTTTTTTTAGAACAAAGAAATTTAATATATTCGTATTAAAATTACTACTGTATTCAGTCATAATCATTTCATGTGAGTAAATTCTAAAAACCATTGACTGTCTAATGACCAATTTATGACTAATTACTATACTTTATCAAATGACCAATTTATTATGGACTCTTTCTACTTTACTATTACAAAAAACACTAGGGTTATGCTCATTGCTAACACTCTTTTCTTGTTCAGTAACAGGATCAGTAAAAGTTAAAAAAACTACGCCAAAAACAAAGAAAGCAACTCCAGTCAAGCCTACCACTCCGATATCATCAAATACCAGTGAAGCTACCAGTTCAGCACCTGCATACAATGCTGCAAATATAACCGACAAAAATCACAAGGACAACTCTTTTAGAGAATTTCGAAGGCTTTGCGCAGACATTGCAAATGCAAGTAGTTATTTAACTAAGACCTCAATTGTCAAAGAATTTTTTGATAAAGGAACAGGAGGAGGTTAGTACTTGTCTTACTTAAGTCTATCACATTTTGTTCTTAATTTTTCTAGTGGTTAGAGCTATAAATACCCCCTGCTGCCAAGCAAACTTGTGAATTTACAAATCAATATAATAATAATAATTAATGACAAGTTTTATCAATATCTGTCGATAAATATGGGGGTTATTTGCTGATTCTCCATAAGATCAACAAGGGAAAGAATATGCTGGTTTGCTGCTCTGAGGAACATTGAAAGTAGGTTTCTAGCATAAACAATTTTTATTGTGACCATTTATACCAAGTTTCATCAACATCTGTTCATAAATAAAGGAGTTTGCCTATTCTCTATATGATTAACATGAGAAAAGAGTGTGCAGGTTAGCTGCCTTGATAAACATTTAAACTATGCTTTTTAAGCATAAATGGATAGATCTCAACCACATGAAGGTAAATACCAAGTTTAATCCAAAAATATTGAGTGATATGTGAAATATTAATTTTTCCTTATCCTCCATAAGATTAACATTGTTGCCCCAAAATATAACGTACTGTGTTTAGATTTTTAATATCTCGGCAACCGTTAGAAACCTGAAGGAACTAAATCCTGTTGTTCTTTAAGCTAATTTCAATGGTAAAAGAAAAAATGTTTAAATTACAAACAAATAACTCAAAAATCCAATTTTTAAGTACAAACCCCCTCAAACTACCCGTTTTGGTTGACTAATATGTCTGGATTACGAACTCGCCCGAGTAAATGTAGGAATACATGTCTCTACTAAATTTGGTCTTGATCGGACCATTTGTACAAGAGTTATACTTAAGTAAAATATTTTTTTTTTACACAAAAATGTAGTTTATAATTTTTTTTTTTGTTGCCATCAATTTTTTACTATTGCACATCACTTTGCATCAGACAGTTGACTACACCGGACAGCTGATTACATCAGCAGTATTTTATTTTTTCTTCATAATATTATGTTATATTTACCCACAAATATTATAGATTTTAATTTTAAAACTAATATAGATCTTAAAAAATAGCTCTATTACCTTTTGATGTATGTAATATAATTATATGATTAAAATAAACTTTCAAGCTGCATAACTACGAGATAAATCATACTACGAGATACCACATAGTTGTATGCGAATGGGTCAACTCACTTGATACTTGATACTTGATAAAATCTAGGGGAAAGATTGCACTGCGACCTGAGATCTATTGTGCCCCCCAGACTAGTCTCTAGTTCTTGCCTAGAGAACCCCCTCTAGTCCTAATGCCTTAATAAAGTTTAGTATAACGAGGGGTTCTAACTTTGGAAAAATCCTCCACCGCCACCTGGTGTGTTCCCAAGCTTCTGGCTCTCTTCTGACCTATCGCGTCACACTCAGCCAATAGGTGTCTAGGTGTTTCCTCCCCAGATTGGCAGAACCCCAGAACCCCCAGAAGCGGCATTCACCCTTTTGGGCAATGCCCATCTTGCTCAGATGACCCCTGAGCCTACAGTGTCCGGTTAGATCAACTTGGGGGTTGCTATATTGAGGCTAGAGAGGTCCAGGTCATCGCCCTGTACATCGCTTCCCTCAGCTCCCCCTGGCTGGTTGGTCTCCTCCTGGTTGGAGTCTCCCAACTTCTCGCCTGCCTCCTTCTCCGTGGGCTTGCGCACATGCACAGGGATCCTCCCAAATCGGTAGAAAATTTGGAATTTCTCCTTCTTGATTTGCTCCCATGCCTGGTCATCAATCCCAATGTGCAGGAGCTTTCCCTGTCCCTCCTCTTTACTCCTCAGAACCTGCCACGTCTGGGTACCAAGCCCCTCGTTCTGGCTTTCAACCAGGGACAGGATGAACTTGTCGTCCTCGCCTTTGCTTCTTGGGAAGAAGATCGTGACGTTATGAGCCTTGGGTATATCGTCCCCAAGGCACGCCATCAGCTCTACCCCCTTCCACTCCTGCAGCTGGGTGGCCTTACTCCTCAACCAGTCAGCAGTTTCTTGGTTGATGCACTCCACCAGCATATACCCAGGCCTGAAGTGCACGCCCGCAAACTTAACCTTGCACGAGGTACCTCTCGCTATCTCTCTGATGATAGCGTCCTCTAGCTGTGAAAGCTCCTCCTTCCCCAGCCTCAATTTAGGGTACTCCTTTGGGAGTACAGCAACTTTGACGAGTTTAGTGGTTTCTGCATATGTGGTTGCTTGCCCACGTGCAGGTGCGTAGGGTGAACCCTCTGTGCCCACTCTCCTCCTCTTAGCATCGTACTCCCTCTGGGGTGGGGTGATCTCCTGCGTACCCCTTTTCCCCTGACTGGGCGCAGGTTCGTTCTGCCCTGCTGCCTTCCTTTCTTCTACCCTCTTCCTGGCCTCGTCAGGTTCCATGCCCTGCTCCAGGAGTCGAAGGTATATGCGGGTTCCTGCCCCACTCAGTCCCTGTCTACGAGGGTCGTCCTTACCCCCGGTTCTCCCAGTTTTGGGTATCTAGCCAACTGTCGATACCTTTGACCCCCCCTCTTATGTTTTGCGGTACTTGCCCGCGGCAGTTGCTCCTGCCCTGTGTTCTTAGTATTTGCTTGTGCGGTACTTGCCCGCGGCAGTTGATCCTGCCCTGAATTCTTTTTATTTTGTTTTTCTTCTTCCATGTCTGTTCCCACGAGTAGCTAGGGAAATATCCGTCCGCCTGAACAGAGCCCCGCATGTCCAGGTAAGGCTGCTTACTGCAGGAGGTCGCCCGGTATCCTACAGGTACCGTTCTAGACACCATATATAAGGCCTGGTGCCATCCACTCCTCGGCACGGTCCACGTGACACCTTGAGTTGGCCTGAAACAAAGCGGAAGAGCAGGGGAGAAGATGGGAGAAGAAGAAGAGAATCGGTTTGTACAGATAGATGAAGACAGTCTATCCACGCATTGGAGGGGAGAAGAAACGTGGGTAGATAGAAAAGACCCTGCTCAAGAGGAGAGTAGAGAGTCAGGGAGGTTGTTTGCAGTGGCTTCGCCACTGGGCGGTGGGATCGCCAACCCCTACGCCAACATGGGTCAACTCAAGTTTCGAAAAATGGCAAAACAAAAAATTAGCAACCGCGACAAGCAAAGGTTAATGAATTTTAAACATCCATCCTCATCACTGCAAATTATAGCTACAGCCTACGACACACTTGGCCTTGGACGAGCAATCGTACGCAACTTAATCCATTTAATTGTTAATTGTTTTGCCATTATGCAAAACAATTTACACGTCGCTGTGCAATCTCATGATAGGCCTACTCAGAAAAGTACGGTCAACCATCATTAAAAAGGAAGGAAATCCCTAGAAATAAAAATCAATAACCTAATGGACGTTTTCCGTCCAAGTCAACAAAGACAGCAATTTCAACAGTAGGCCTGTAATACAGTGCACTTGTCTTGAGTATTGTGATTAATAAAGTAAACCAATCTAAGCCTAAGTTAATATTTTTCTGGAATGCAGCTACTGTAAACCTTTGACTCATGATTTTAATGTGTACTCAAAGGAGTTTTTCTCAGTGTTTATTTTAGATAACTTCATTATTACTTAAGTTGATGTAATGTTCTCAGATAGTTTCCGAGGAGATATTTTACTTTGGTGTCGTTTGCTTCTTCCTGGAGCTGTCAAGAGGATATATAATCTACAATCAAAACAAATAATTAAACTTTTTAGCCGTGTAAGTATAATCGATATAACTAATTTTAACAATTAAATTATCTTCTTGGTTCTCAGATCTTTTTCACATTAATCCACGTTCTCCTTCGTGTTATGAGAGTAGACAAACCAACAAATTATTAAAGGTCGCTATGACTGTCTTGACTTCAGGAATTCCAAATAACTAAGGAATGAGAATATCAGTTAGGCTTCAACAGTTAAAAACAAACTGAACCTAACTTTTTATTTTTCCAGCTTCCAAATACACCTTTTATACTATCTTAATTTTCCTCGTAGAAAGATATTTTTTCTCATTGACCTCCCCCCCCAGTTTTTTATATGATATATAACTGTGAAAAATGATAGTAAGTTAGTATTGTATACTATAGAGCACGATAAGACTTAACAAAGTGGATGGAGGAAAGTAAGTAACACAAGTTACAAATTGCTTAATTTACATTTTTATAAAAATGTGATTAATTAGGATCACTGAAGTAGTAAAGATTTATAAATACCACCATTTTCTTGTGGACCTTATATGTGTGAATTATTAAAGGGGTTTTTTTATAATGGCATAAGTATACAAATACTTAGGATCCATCTCATAAGACGGGATGATGGATATTTAATATTTCTTATAATATTACTAATAAATTAAAAATTTATAATGGTTTATTACACCTGAAAACATTTAAGTATAGTAATATTATTTAAAAACGAATAATTTAGAACAGATGCGTAATTTACTGCGCACGGTAAATTATGTTTATCAAGTTGGTATCGTCGATGTTTCTCAAGAATTTGCTTAGTGCCAATGTAGTGGTGAGTGCGCTACTTAGTGTTCAACTGATCCTCAATCTGTTAGGTTATCCTAGTGATTTTTGTTCATGTTTAGTTATTGACTCCTTTGTAATAGCCAACAATGGGTGATTACCGCTATACCCGCATCATTGTTTTGAAATATATTACACCCAAAACATATTATAAGAGAGAGGTTGCCCTCAGGGGGGGGTTCTCTCCCCTCTGCTGTGGAATCTCGTAGCTGATGATCTCATCAGGCGTCTCAATGATTCTGGTGTCCTAGCTTTGGGCTACGCTGATGACATTGCAATTCTGGTTATTGGTAAGTTCACCAACATGATCAGAGAACTTATGAACAGAGCACTGGACCTGGTGGGGGACTGGTGCAAGGAGGTGGGTCTTGCCATCAACCCCTCCAAGGTAGTGGTGGTGCCGTTCACAAGAAGGAGGAACCTGCTCGGGCTGGAACCTTTGAATCTGCAGGGCACAGAGGTAAATCTGCAGAACGAGGTCAAGTACTTGGGTGTGGTACTTGATAAGACACTGAGGTGGGAACTGCAGCTGCAAAGGGTGATTGATCGAGGTAAGTGGTCACTCATGACTTGCAGACGAATGGTTGGCACTACATGGGGACTGCATCCTAGGCTTTTGCACTGGCTGTATGTTGCTGTGGTGAGACCGGCCATGACCTATGGTTCACTAGTATGGTGGCCAAAGACTAACTTCGGTGCATCAGTGCGGGGGCTTGCGGCGGTCCAGAGGTTGGCTTGCCTCATGATTTCTGGGGCCATGAGTTCCTGCCCTGGAGCATCCTTGGATTGTATGCTCAATATCCTGCCCAGAGATGTCTACATCAGAATGGTTGCTAGGAAATGTGCATATCGCCTCCGATGTGAGAATCTCTGGATGACTTTCAATGTACCCTCGGTAGGTCACACCAGAATTGAGCAGGTAGTCAGAAGTGAGGCCCTTGACATGCCTTCTGACCACCTTCGCACCAGATACGCCTTCGGTAAGTCATTTTCAGTGGTGATTCCACCAAGGATTGACTGGCAAGACGGCGGCAGACCTCTTCATCCCTGCGAGTCAGAATGGTACACGGATGGCTCTAAGGGAAGTAAGGGAACTGGAGCTGGAATACTGGGGATGCAAGATAAGGTAAAGCTCTGCGTTCCCATGGGGGATCTCCCCACAGTGTTCCAGGCAGAAGTGGCAGCCATTATGGAATGTGCTCTGTTCAATCTCAACAGAGGTGTCAGGAACAAGAACATTACCATTTTCTCAGATAGTCAAGCCACCCTCAAGGCTCTGGACTCCTGTACCTTCGACTCCAAGTTAGTGTGGGAATGCCGCAACGCGGTGTCTTCTCTTGGCAGTCACAACAACGTTACCCTTTGCTGGGTCCCAGGACACTCAGGTATTATGGGCAATGAAATAGCTGATCGTCTGGCGAACGATGGCGCTTTGATCCCATTCGTGGGTCCACAACCCTTCTGCGGCATCTCCAGGGCGCATGTGGATCGTGAGATCAACACGTGGGCACGTGAGTGTCACCGCAGGAGATGGGCGGAGCTGCCCCTACTGAGAGTAAGTAAACTGTCTCTCAGCTCTCCCTCTTCAAGGATCGCTGAGGATCTTCTACAGTTAGGTAGGTCCGAACTCAGACTCATATTAGGTCTCATCACGGGACATGGACATATGAGGAAACATCTTGCTCGAATGGGACTCTTCCCCGGAGATCCAATCTGCAGGAAGTGTGGGCAGTCCGAGGAGACTGCTGATCATCTGCTGTATGACTGCACCGAGCTTGCCGGGGTGAGAGCAGCCACTCTCGGCGTCATGGAGAGGGGTCGTCACCTTCCCCGGGAGGAGCTAGTGGGTAGACTGCGGCAGTTTGTCAGGTTTTTAAACTTGGAAGGTCCGTGAAACATTAAATCAACAGGGGTGCACAAAAAGCCACATGGCTGACGTGCTATAGGAAATCTGTTCCGCCCCTTTGTGTAATGTAATGTAATGTAATAAGAGATTTCAATAATTTGAAAAATGTGAAAATGTGTTTGTAATATGCTTTTTTATCCATTTATTGTAGTAATAAAATATAGTAAAAGAGATCCATAATTTTTTTTCTTACTCCTGGAGGTACTGTTTATGGCAATACACCTACTGTACGTAGCCCTGATATTAGTCACATCACATGACAGGCATACTACTCAACAGGTTAACAAATCCAGAAAAACTTTGAACACCAATAGACAGTGTGTGGTTTTCAGCAACGTATTTGTCTTGGTAGCTGAAAAATATTAAAATTTTTCTTCATAGCCTACCTCATGCTATATTTTTTATGTGATTCGCCTTCAGACGACAATAGTTTTCTTCAGGGAGAAGGTTTAACTTAACTCCCACGATGCACAAATAACGATTGTACCTTTGATTCCATTGATATGAATTTGTTTGTTACAGATTCATTTGATCAAAACTAAAAATATCGACCTCCTTTACCCTGGTCAAAGTCAAAGTCAAAACAAACTTTATTCATAAATTGTACATAAGAGATACACACAATCCTTGAATGGAGTCAAACTAGCCTACTGTATAAATACAGAATACTTTTTTTTAAACATTTACAATCTCGTAGCTAAACTAATCTGTTGTTACCATAACTGACACAGTTATATTTAACTTATGGAAAAAAATTCGTAGAATGAATACAAAGGCCTACTGACCAAATACTCTTTAACCTTTTTTCTAAATGTATTGTCATTATTAATTGTCAAAATCTGTTGTGGGATGCAATTATAAAATTTGATACCGGCTACTAATGGATTTTTATTTCTGAAATTTAAATTCATTTTTGGTAATGCCAGCTGATTTCTATTTCGTGTGGTATATTTGTGCAGGGATCCCAATTTTTGCAGTCCACGCCTGGCATCCCTAATCACTAAAACAGTTCCCAAAATGTATAATCTATAAATCGTTAAAATACCTAATTTAGAAAAATGTTCCTTTATAGACTCAATTGGTTTTAAATTCAAAATAATGCGTATAGCTTTTTTTGTAATAAGAGGATACTTTAAAGATTTTTTTTCTATATTAGAAGTATCTTGAACTGAACTCATTACTGTTATCTAACTTCTATTTTCTGGGTTTGTACACAAACATAGATGAATTGAGCAGCTCTCCAAATACCCTAATATCCATTTTATTATTTATTTATGGATTTATAATTATTAATGTACAGTTAATCTACTTTAAATTACTTTTTACTTTTTCCCTCTATACGATAGTATAAGGAGAAAATATACTTTTCGTTAGCATTTTTGAATTTGAGTTTCTGGTGAATTTATTAATTGCCCTCTCTATCAATAAAAGTGATTTTAGAGTGGTGTATGCCTGTGTATGTGTGTGTGGGGATATGCATAAATCTTGATATTAGTAACCCCTGAATTGAAAAAAAGCGTGTCTAAGAGTGATGTCTGTGTGTGTGGACTATTGGTCCGATTTTCATGAAATTTGGTATGTAGGCATCCACAGTTTTTTGGAACTTTTTATTTTTTTGAATTTTTGAATTTTAAGTGTATTTTACCCCTAAATTATAGGGGTTACCCCCGTAAATTTCTAACAATTAATTTAAGTTTGTTTTTCTTGTTGTTATTTTCAGAAATTAAATGATTTATTTTGAAACATAAATTATTAAATGATATTTAAATAAAATTTAAAGAATATGATAGTGTCTGTCAACTGATACCGTTCATTTTATTTCCAGATCTTCGGCACAGATCAGGAAGAGATGTTGGAGGATTTGGAACAAGGCGACGTAGCAGAGACAATAAGGGTTTTCTTTGAGCAAAGCAAAACAGTAAGTATATAACTGATGTGTTATGACTAATATTAGTTAACAGTATCTTTCATCTTCAATTATTTTAATGTCTTTTAAACCTGACAAGGGCTTGATAATGGGAATAGAGTGTAGAAAATCCGGGACCTTAGGTAGTAAGGATTATCGATTTGTCCAGCTTTTCGCATAACATTATAACAGTATTAATAGTGAAGCTCTGTAATACATTTAAATGAAACAAAATAATGTTGTTTTGTACTTACTTATATTAAATGTGCATTGCTGAAGTTTGTTTCTTCGGAAAAAATGTAAGGAAAAAACAAATTCACAATATACAAAATCACAATATACAATACAGTAAAATTGTTCTATTGTACATAAAAAAGGTGCTAATATTCGGTTGTGTTAGCTTTGATATACGTTTCCTGGCAACCAAGTCCATCACTCGCATAAGAAGCAACAGTTGGCCTTGACTGCATTCAGGCTGTGTTTCGTACCATGACATCACTGTCTCTATCGCCACAAAAACAACAATAATAATTTTTGTGGCGGAGAGTAAGGGGTAAGGCTGAGTAACCAATTTAAAAATAATCACGCTGATGGTCATTCACCTGGCTCGGCACACCACTCATCCCCCACCCCGAGCTGGCAGTTTCTCCCTCAAAAATTTAAAATATGGTGCTGAAAAAACCTGGTGAGTGGTTAACATTTTTAGTGTTCTGGATTTTTTACGCTCTACTGTATAAATTTCTGAAATTAGTCACCTGGCGACTGCATAAACTGATGATGAATGTTACTGTAACCTAATATTAGTCTTTTATCAATTCTGGAGGCAAAAATGTTTAAATCTAGTTAGCCTTAATTGATTTATAATCATGCAACCCTTCTTTTAATTATTAGTATTACAAACAAAAATACAACACGTGCCCCCACCCTTAACCATAGGATAGTAAAAGAAGCAAAACAGGTGTCTACTGCAATACCAACTAAGCCTACAAATCCATCAACTTAAACCAAAGCCGGTCACCGTTTATTTTAGGTGGACCCTCCCACTACTGTACCACATGGTTGAAAGCTAAGTTGGGATTGCAAATGGTGTGGATTCGAACCCATGTACTTACTTTTGTCTTTAAATTTTCACACATTTTGTGAACACCTGGAACCTCACCTAAACATCTCCAGAAAAAGTGTTTAATTGTATACAATGTATACGTTAGCGGCAAAACAGCAATCTCCATGAGTTAGGTTCAGTAGATCCCAGAAGGCAGTGGGATGGATAAACGGCGTGGCACGACAACTAAAAAGTTTACTACATTGATGAAAGATACCATTACCTGCGTGTAACGTTATAATGTGTAGGTTACCCAGTTGTTGTGTTAACAAATAATGTGTTATAAATTGAACAAAATTTTACTTGCTTTTAAATTCAATATTTTGTGAGTTCAAAATTCAAAACTGATCGGGAACTATTTTGACAGGTTAATCCATCTAAGAAGAGTCTCCTTACTTTACCTGATGTTGACCAGTTTTTAGAAAGGTTATCCAAGCTTACAAGAGAGGAAGAGCAAATCAATCACTTTAAACAAATTGTTGACAAGTAAGTCATTTCACATTACTTTCATTTAGTCATTTCAACATTATTTTTATGTTTAATGACATTTGAGAAGTATGGCATTAAAAATCTCTTCTCCTAATTATTTTATTAGAACATGTATTTATTTCACTTCTTCTATTACAACTATATCACTAACAAATAATTAATACTAGGCCTATGCATTGGATATTTCCCTAAATGGCACACATAGTTGTCAGATGTGAGCCAAAGATCTGTTAACTGTTTGAAGCCATTTTTCCTTGTTATAATGTATTATCTCTGATTTCGTTAGTGATGCTCAATGTAAAAAACTGTATACAGTTGAGTCCTGTTCAACTGGGTTCATGTAAACTATAGCAACGTTGGTTAGGCAAAAGACTCGGTTAACTCAGAACTACCAATAAGAGAAAAGATTTCAAATAAAAACTATAGGCTATGATTAAATTTGTTGTTGTTCAGTGCATACTACGGTTATGGCGAATGAATAAAATTGCATTAAGGCTACACAATAATTATAATTAAATTTATAGTATATTAATTACAAAATGTTAATGATTCATGACGAATATTTGATATTCTATTCACATAGATTAGGCTCTGAACGAACCTAAAGCACGAAACACAAAACCTCGGTTAACTAAGACTCAGTTAACAGTTATCCTGAAACATATGTTGTAAAACGCTAATAGAAACACTAGGTCTGAGAGGCACTTTACTATTTCTGTATATATATATATATATATATAACAATTTTCAGTTAAAAATAAAATTGTTACTTTATCAATCTATATAATTAATACAACTTTAACTTTTTTCTTAAACGGAATAAGATATACTTAGGCTATTCAAAACACCTGGTCTATCAGACTAGCATTTTTAATTCTTATATTAAAGAAGTGAATGAAATCAAACATAATTTTAATATCCAATACTATAATATGAGCAAGGTTTGTATATATATATATATATATATATATATATATATATATATACCGTATATATATTTGCACACGGATCTCGAAAACGGCACTAAGGAATTTCTTTCAATTTTGGAAATAACTAATTTCCAAGTAGAAAATAAGTTCTAGATGGGTCTAATGTCCAGGAAAATTCGTGTTTTCTTGTAATATTAAGTTTAAAATCTAAAAATTTAACATTACGCTTATGGAGAATTAAACTCTAACAATACAAACCTTAAACAATACAAACCAAAACAGCTGTTTATAAGCGTTTGACAGTTCTTGATTGAAGACGGCGGGGAACAGTAAGTGAATAGAGGTTTTTCATAAATATTTATTTTATGTATGTAATAAATGTAAAATTATTAGGTTACTAAACAATTTGTAAAAACTTAAGGTTAACATAACTGTGTGAAATAAAAGCAAGAAAGAGTATTTCCAAAATCTTCCGTGTTTTTATAGAAAGCGTATTTGTTGTATTGCTTGAAGCCACTGTAACAAACCAATTAATATGTGTAAATTAAATTTCTTTTTTGCTTTTCAATCCTCATTCCGTTTATACCAAAATCAGTTGGTCACAGGCTAATAATAACTGTATGGATAGTTAAACAGTAAATGATCGGCTAAATAAATTGAGGTTGGCTAAAACACCTTAACCGACATCGCTGATTTGGCAGACGCCGTGGTCCAGCGGTAGCGTGTGGGCCTCGTAATACGAAGTTCGCGTGTTCAAACCCCATCAGGGGCAATACTTTTTGTTCAGTGCTATATTAATTATGGTGTATTAAATTGGTTTTATTTAAACCACATATATGTTTTCATTGAGTAATAAATGTGTTTTAATTTTTCTAATTATTTTTTATAATTCATGTATTATTCTAAACGAGCAAAGCTCGGTCACTAGGTACTGTTACTTATGAGAGTACTTTAGGAAGCTACTATGGAGTTGATAGCTGCAATTGTATTAAATATGTAAAAAAATTTAAATAAGCAGCCTATCGGTCTCATAGACCGATGTTTTGGTGTAAGTGTTAAATAGGACTCTACTGTGTGTGTGTAATTGACACAGTAGACATCATAATATGGTAGACAAAGATTTGCTATTGTTGACAAACATGCCTGACTTAAACCTGAAACTATTTAAACCTGTATATCATTTAATAATATTTTTATTTATTGTTCATTTATTTTAGGTGCACCTCCAACGATTTGAAAATGATCATTCGTCTTATAAAACATGATTTGAGAATTAACGCTGGCCCAAAACACATGTAAGTTTGATTTAAACTTTTTATTTAGACTATGCTGTGCCAAAATTACCGTGCTCCTGCCCCAAAGTGGGAGCTAACTGTGGGATTTTACCGTGATTTGTGATTCTTTCAAGTTATTCGTTCTTTTTGCTCTGAAAGTTTGTTGACGATGTTATACGACCAATACAGATCAGTGATTTGCCGTAGTTTTCACTCAAATGAAATAAAAAATCGTAATGTTAATGATATAACATTTAGTTATATCCTTAACAAATCCTTAATGCTTAATCGATTCCTTTATTCGAAGGGAATAAGTAAACTATTTTATGTTTTTAATGATACGTTCTAAATCATTACTAAAAATAAGTATGTATCGCTAACAGCCAACCTACGTAATGTTCATGTGACGCTGACTTGGAATTACGTCCGCGAAAAGATTTTCTTCACTTCAGCAGTTAAACATAACAGACTTGCATACCTGAAAATTTATGGTATTCTACTACCCGACCTGACAGTAACAATCACTACCTACAGACTTCTACTGGAAAAAGGTCTTAAATGAGTGTGACCTCAGCATTCATTGACATGCAGCAATTGAACTGTAATAGTACACCTTATTAAATAATAATCGTTTGGATTCTTCAATTGATGATCAATTAATTGATGTGATAGTGAAAAAAAAAACTCTATACATCTATACTAATACTTCATAACTTAACCCTTCCCGGACTGCAGGTAGATATATCCACTAATTTTTTTGGCCTGTGTAGATCTGAAGCTGAATATAAAGGCTTGGTTTGGATTACAAACCAATGGGTCAAGCAAGTTTCGTTCGTACGAGAAAGTTTGACTCATATTTTAAACATTCTGTGATGCAAAATAATGCCGTACTAAGGTTAGAGTAATGTAAAAATTTGTTTATTGAAGAAATATTATTGGTTGAAGTTTTGCTATTAAAGTTTAGCTGTTTGGTAAGACGTGCGGCATTTTTCACTAGCAAAATACGTGCTATTGAGATTTTTATGAAAAGTAGTTGTGCTATGGAGGTATTATTGACATTAACTGTTGATGTTGACAGGTATTAAAACCTGAGACTCACAAATCACAATTGAGGTAGTCCTGTTATTTGGGTTTATTTAATTAATGAGGCTCTATGAAGAATAATTCCTCACAATTATGTCGGCATGTTGGCTTGCAGATTGGAAGGCATCCACCCAGATGCCTACCAAGCATTCCAAACTACGAGGGACATCGGGAGCGTAGTGACAAGTGTGATGCCCACTCGTAGTCAGTCGGGTGTGCGGCAGACAACGCTCAACATCGGTGTCAAGACATTGACACCTGTACTGCCAATGTTGGTAAGTCACTCGACTAGGATTGTCAAACTCAGCATTTTGAGGTCTTACAATTATGTACGTTTGAGTGTGCACCAATATAGCCCCTGCAATTCAGATATTTCTGAATAAATTTAAGTTTAGTTATTATATGCTACTCTCAGAAGAAGAGAAGAAATACCGTTGCTGAATGCAGTTGACACTTTTACTCACGTTCATTTTACATACATACAAAACCTTGTCTATGATGTCTTAAGGGTCTCTAGGCCAGATTGTATAAAGTAAATTAAAAAAGTACATGTTACTGTACTTTATTTTGTAGTTCATTTTACTGTTTGTTGTTACTAAAAAGATTGAATTTATATTCAAATGTAAGGTCCATTTCCTCCCATTAACGGTTTTTGCCGACATATTTCGTCAGCCAAAAAGTGCTAAAAAAAGGGCCACTGACATAATATATCATTCCCTGGCAAAACAATGTTCTTTGTTGTTATTTGTCGCCTTTGTGTTTGTAAGTGATATTAAGGACGACTCAAAAACGAAACAGCTAACCGTGCAGCTGTTTGTTTTCAGCTCGCAACCGGCAAAGTTCATTAGACATCCCAACCAGTGTCCCTGAGCGCTGAGAGGCTGATATCAACCACTAAACAATGACCTAATTTTGATCAAAGGGTACAGCATTTTCATACTTACTGCTTCTAATGGAAGTAATTTCACAAATAAAGTTTTTCAGCTCCGCTAAAACTATTATCATTTTTTTTAGCAGTGAAGGTGTTTATTTATTCAAGTGACCTTAAAAACCATGTCACCTAACATCTTGTTCTAGGCTGAAGCATGCAAATCCGTAGAGCAGGCGATGAAGAAATGCCCTAACGGAATGTACGCGGAGATCAAGTACGACGGGGAACGAGTACAAGTGCACAAACAAGGGAACGAGTTCAAGTTCTTCTCTAGAAGTCTTAAACCGGTTCTGCCACATAAAGTCAGTACACCATTATTTTAGGTTGAAATTACTATAAACAAGGTCTCGAAGGTGGCAATATTGCCGATTTTTTTATTTGCCGTTGGTCAATTTACATAAAACATGTTGACAAACCTTTAAATTTTAATATTATTTACAGGTAAGCCACCTCAAGGATTACATTCCTCAAGCATTTCCATATGGACAGGACATGATTTTGGACAGCGAGATCCTCATGATTGACATCAACACAAGCAAACCCCTACCCTTTGGATCTCTTGGGGTCCACAAGGTATTTTTATTGTTTTTTAAGAAAACAACTTAATTGCCCATCACCTTAGTCCTGTGACCTAAGGAGCAGTAGGAGTTGAAGTCATATTGGCTAGCCAGATTCTAATAACTTTCTAAAAAAACCTCGAGGTTGCAGGTTGGAGCTGTTGTCTGTGCAGATCATACAACCCTTTTTACCAGTAATTTAAATTTAATGACTCCTCAACAGACTATAGAATCGGCAGAACTTGCATTGAATTGGGTTTCCTCAAATACATTACTCTGTAACCAAAAAAAACTAAAAAAATAGTGATCGGTTTATCACATCAATTATAAAATTTTGAAACAGTAAAACTATTTGGTATAAACATAGACTCAAAACTGAATTGGAGTGCTCACATAGATGCAGTAAATTGTCTTGAATAAGCTATCTTCTGTGGAAATTCAAAGATCTGTTACCCGTTGAATATTTGAGAGTGGCTTACTTTGCGCTATTTTAATCTCATATTTCATATGGCTTATTCTCTGGGGTCATTCATCGGCGATACATGAAATGTATCATGACATATATTTCTTATCTTAATCAAATTACCCCTCTGAGATGGCAATTTCTCATATAATTGATTAAAAATTTTAAATTTTTTATAACCACAATAATTGGAACCAGCTCAAAAAACAAAAACTTTATACTTTGAAACATTGCCCTGTGTCTGGTATGTGATATGCAATGTTATAATTATTGTTAAATTGATAAATGGTTTGAATACCTAACTGTCAAAGCGATTCTTGATCAATGAAGACATCCTATGGCCTGAAGATGATTCCATCTAGAAATTGAAACTGCAGTAGCCTACAAAGACTGCAGGATCGCTTTGACAGTAAGGTATTTTCAGTGTGGCTGACAACATGAAATTATTGTTGTTTATATTTCTAATTAACCATTTAACTTTTTGTTTTGTTTCAGAAAGCGGAATTTAAAGATGCTAATGTCTGCTTGTTTGTGTTTGATTGTGTTTACTACAACGGAGAATCCCTAATGAATAAGTAAGTTGTAGCCTATCAGTAATTTCAGTAAAGTTTTTCAACTTATTGTTGTTATTAACAGTATAAATTTAACTTTGTTAAATAAAAATTTTGAATTACGCTTCAGTGGCTGTAGAAACATTTATTTCAAGACGCTGTAACATAATTTTGGTTTTAGGCCTTTAAAAGAAAGAAGAAAGGTTTTGGAGAAAAATATGGATGAAATAAAAAACCATATAGTGTTCTCTGAGCAGCAGGAAATTCATGTAAGTTGTCTCTGGGACTGTGAAGTGTCCTAAATCTAGCTATTTGGAGGTCAAGAATTGTTGATAGTTTTTTATGGCAGGTGCATGTGATATGCCGGAGGGTGCATTATTTTCTGCCGCACTATCGAATAATATGTTTATACACATATCCACAAAGAACATCCTCATAATTACACTAGTTCGTAATTCATAGACAAAATTAATTGTGGTTCAGATCCCAAGTTAAACTGTAGGTCTTCTATATGCCATTGGCTGTTGGGCTTGATCAACAAGATAAAAGATCAAGTATCAATAATCTCACACTCATCAAAATACACTCAATAATCTTACACTCATTTCTCATTCACATCATGGCTTAAAATACCTGGCCTACCGGGGTAGGTTGCCATTTCAGAAAGATAATGTAAATGTAATGTAATTAACGGATCTTTTCCGTTAATTCAGCACCATTACTTTTTTGGATGATTCCGTTAGTGGACTACCACTGGTGTTATAGTATACAGGAAAACATGTCGTAATGAGTATTTAGGAGTGATTAGTCCAGGTTTAATCTGCAGGATTGTAAAAAGTCTCATCGCTTAGCGATAACAGGACCGCGCAGCCGGCACACCGGCCAGTCTGATTGACGAGACACAACAATGAACTTTTTGCGTCTCGCGGATGAATATAGAAATAAGGATAGTGCAGTGCGATTTTTTACAAACAAAATAGATTTTGCATAATCCAAGAACACGTAGAAACAACCATTAAATGGTTATTGATGGTTTTATCTTAGTAATATTTTATACCATCAATAAACAACCTAACTCCGCAGAGCACTGTATGTCGGCGACCAGTACACATTGCTTTACATTGTAATAAACAGGATATTGCAGAAATACAGCACTCTGCGGAGTTAAGTTAGGTTGGTTATTGATAGTTGAAAATATTATTAACGAGATAAAATATCAATATATTGGTCAGTCCAGTGATACAGTTTATTTAATTATGTCTCTAAATATTCCAGGATCCTAAAGACCTAGAAGCCAAGATGACCGAAGTGTTCAGGTTAGGATTGGAGGGTCTCGTGTTGAAAGATTTGATGGTGAGTCAGTTAATACATTGTTTTAACCTTCAAATGTTTCTTTCGTACAAATAGATTAATGCAAGAAACTTTTGTTACTGATATGAGATTGACAGCATATAAAACACCTAACCTAGAAAATTTTTTCAAAATGTATAATTTATTCAACAAGTACCGAAGTGTGCTGAACATTTGTATATGTAGTGTAAATAGTATGTAGAAATTATCAATGGACATTACAAAACTTAAATATGCTACAAAAAAACTGTTAAATGTAGAGTATTAAAGCTTTTCTATATATTAACTATGATTTTTCAGGAAAATCAGAAAAAAAAGTCCCGGGGTATAATTACATGCCTTATTACTCAGTCTTCAATGAATCAATTTAGAGAAACTTTATAAAATTGATACTGTACTGTATGCAAAATTTAATACTGTTAAATTTTATTTCACGCGAAAGTATGTTTATGCTTTTAAACAACTTTGTGTAATCTTGAAACCCAGGGATAAGATTAGCATATTTCGCTTATGTTCAATCATTACTTTAATTTGGCATACAGTAATAGTATGGGGCGGAATGTATTCATCAAATTTAGAGCCATTATACAATTTACAAAAGTTAATAATTAAAGTTTCTTTTAATAAACCAGTTCGCTTTCCAACAGAATGCTTGTTTCGTGAAGTTTCTTTACTCAGTGTAAGATAGCTTTTCATAAAGAATTTATTGATTAATATTTTCAAAAATTTAGAGAACATCTTTGATTTTGTAGACCATTCTTATAGCACTCGTTACTTGCAAAATATTGGAATTACAACTGCACACTTGACTAAATCATATTCAACTACAAATTCATTCTATATTTCTGTTGTCCTGTATAGAAATTTAAAATCTCGTTTTAATAACATCCGTCTATTTGATTCAAACTCTGTCAATATTAAAAAAAAACGGGTCACGGAATGATTACTCTTGGGGCTACGAGGCCGAACACTTTATCACTGCCGAGTACTGGCGGACCTGATAGTGCTACTTCACTATCGCTCTTTGTGCTCTTATCCTTCTGCTGCTGCCTTTCCAGTACTATATTTTTTTTTTAGTACCATAATTTAATAATTTTAGTAGATTATTATTGTAAGTTAATAATTTTTGTCAGTACTTTTATTAGTAACTGAGTTTTTAACACCAGCTACCTTTTTCTGAATCCATCGATTTTTCATATATATTTTTACACATTTCTTTTTCTAATTTGCTAATCACAATTTAGCTTTTTTCCAAATTTACAGAATTAACCTCACTGTTCGCTGACTGTGATGACCAAGCTACGCACAGGCATTCTGCCAATGTAGACTTATTTCCTGATAATTTTAATTTATAAATTGTACTTATTGTACTATTGTTTTTTTATTTAATAGATTAATTATCTAGGGATGTTATATTTTCTGGGAATAAATTATTTTTTGACTTTGACTGTCACAATGTTAACAGAGTACGTATGAACCTGGTAAAAGACACTGGCTCAAAGTGAAGAAAGATTATTTGATGGATGGGGCAATGGCGGACACAGCCGACCTGATAGTGCTGGGAGCGTGGTATGGCACAGGGCAGAAAGGTTGGTACTGTTACACTGATTTATTGTATAGGATGTAAATTTTTAGAATAGCTTAGTGATGGGCTCCAAACCTATGGCACTGATATCGCTGGATTGAACATCGATCAGAACCAGAAACAGAAGTCGTTTATTAACACGTTCGCTGTGGGGGGGCAATTATTGCTACCCCGGCCTCTCCTCAGTTGCATGCGTACTCGATCATTGCCGCCATTCCATTGTTGCTTAAATACATCAGTGAGCTACTAGCACTTCTCCAGTGCCTGTGTTTGTTATTGCGCTTGTGGTAAGTTAGGCTACATTTCTTTTGCATTTCTTTTACATTTTGTAAAATAGTATATTTTAAATTCAAATAAATGTGTTTTTAAATTATAACAGTGAGTTAAAAAAATATTAGAATAAAAAAAGGTGCGGATCGGTAAAAGAACATCCCCAGGTGCGGAAGTACACGATTGTTAGTCCTAAAAAATGGCCGTAAATGCCGTCCGATCAATGGTTTTTCGTTGTTTTCCATCAAAATAGGGAACAAATTTTGAGTATTTTGGTATTTAGCATATACCACTCTCTATTTCATGCATTTTAGCAGCAAAGGCAATCATATATCCCTTGAGAACAGATTGTATACTTATTTACTGCTGTGATTCCCCAAATCTCAGTTATTTTTAGTCTCATAGACCAACTTCTTCCATTCTGCTGTGTCTTCGCCAAATTTATGTCTGCAACCATGGTCCTGTCGTCTTTCATTACTTGATTGATCCATCTTAATTTTAGTTTACCCAAAACGCTTTCCTCTTGGTGTGGCTTTTTATACTTAAAGCAATTGGTTTCCATTCTGTATTTGCTACATGCCCTAAGCAACATAACCTTCTTGCTTATACTACTGCAACAATATCAGGGTTGGTTAGTTATTGGTTTTTTTTATTCTCCACATCTTTCCCAACATCGGTTGCCGTACAGCCGGTTGCTAATTTGGACTCCATACAAAGTCCCTTACATTCAGCTTCAGGTCTCATCAGAAACTCATTACCTAACTTCCCATCTACAGAACAACATACTGTTTGGCAGCAGACAGGTGTGTGTCCACTGTCAAAATATCCCATAATGTTTCAATCGTGTAAGGCAAAAATTCCGTGTTTAGGTAATGAATGAGTGCAGTTTTAATTTAGTTAAAGTACTATTGTAGTACTGTAAAGTGAGCACAGAAAGCAGAACGTAGAACTGGAATAAGATTGTAGTTAGCTGTGTAAAAAACTAACCTAGAGATCAAAATTCAGGCTTACGATTTTAGACCAATTGTATTTTTACTGCATTCTGAACATTGGGTTTTCTGTACACAGCTTTTATAAAAACGTTTGTTTGTACAGTACTAGTATTTGAATGACATTTCAACAAAGAAGATTAAATACCATATTTACTATACAGTACGTTGTTTTATTACTACTTTTTTCACGACTAATAACGGTAATTTTACATTATGCTTAGCTTTCGCTAATGAGGATATATTGAAATTGCACTTGCTGTAGAGGTATTTTAAGTTGTTACCTCAATAGCACGAATTATTTGTAAAATTATTTGATATTTTGACCCTCAGTTAGATGTGCACATCAATGAGATAACTTTTTTACCAATCCCCTTGAAATTCATCTTATTTAGGTATAACTTAGTTGTATGATCCAATTGGCTGACCAGTCTTACTTCTTTCCTCCCATAATAAATGTCCTCTTAGTATATGGTTGAAATCATAAAAAGAGACCTTCCGTTTGGTTTACTTATCGTCAATCATCGTCACCTTGGGTGTCTGATGGCAGGAGGGATGATGTCGGTGTTTCTGATGGGCTGCTACGACCCTCGCACAAGAAAGTTCTGCACTGTGACCAAGGTCCACACTGGCCATGATGACAAGACCCTTGAGAGATTACAGGTACAGCAGATTTCTCGCTTTTAGTATATGACTATCAATTAATAAAATTTTATATCATTTAAGGTGTGCTAAGATTTTCCAGTTGAATCAAATTATGGTCATACAATAGAATGTCGATAATGTAGATTAATTTGGACCAGGCTTCATCCAGATTATCAAACTATCCGGATTATCGAAATCACCTTAAAAAGGGTCTAGCACGCACTATATGAGATAAAACGATTTAAAATTATTGTATATTTACTATCACATTAGGTACAGTAAAGGCACTAAAATTAAAATCATTTTTTAAGTCCCTTATGACTGGGACGGTGGTGGTGTTGTCCTCTAATCCAGTTACTTGGAGGTTACGAATCTTGGATATGTTGTGAGTGATGGTCGGTGGGTGTAGTGTTCTCTTGTGTAGATCAATGTCCGCACTATTGAATATTTTTTTTAATCCGCAAAGACCATCCGCATAATTAGACCAGTTCCTAATTTAGAGGCAGTAGTTTGGATTCCCCATGTTAAACTGTAGGTTAATTAACAGTTCTGTCTAAGGAACATGTCAGCCTTAGTCAGTAACAAGACTAAAACATCACGCCATAATCATCCTATACTCGTTTTTCATTCATACTTGGCTTAAAATACCTACCTTGTGGTATGGTTGCCATTTCAATAAAGTAATCTAATCTAATCATGTTTTATTAACCCATTCCTGTCTGAATTTCCGCAAGACCCCTGAGGCCCTTCTGTCTGAATTAAAACAGAGCCTTGTTCACTGTGATCAAGCTCTAAGTGCAGACACTAGTGAAAAATTATAAATACGAGGATTTAGAAGACGCCAATACTATCTATCGGATGAGAAAAGGACTGGCACACTTAACAGGGGAAAAACTACATCTAAATATAAGTAGGTAATGCACATTGTTTACTCAGGACGTACAATGCACGTATGTAGTCATTTGTCTTGTGAGATGTGAGGACTTACAATGTATGTCCTTAGACATGAATGGGTTAATTTATTATTTAAAGATTAGGAAGTGCCTGTGTTTCAAAGGGGTCTGTATGGGTAATGAAGGGAGCAGACTGAATGAGAGAGGGGGACTTGTCTGTGAGGGGGACATACTACGGTGTGGGACGGACCTGGCTGGTTGGAGAATGAGCCTGTAAAGGTAGATAAGGGACATTCCCGGGTTGAACAGGTACCTATTAGGTTGCAAAAAATATGTGATTGGTTGGAGTAGGGAGCTCCCTGGGAAAGGAAGGGGCCTGACTGAGTGAGAGAGGGGCCTGTATGTTAGGTAGGGACACGTACACTTAGAGTACTAGGTTCTAGTAGACTAACATGACTGGCAGGTGACAGGACAATCATCATGTAGCATGTTGGCTGTGTGACCTCGGCGATGCCCTCCTCACATTTGACAGCCATCCCCCTCCCTCTCCTCGTTACGCAGCGCTCATGCATCATTCCCCTTCACCCACTCAAGTAAAGATCTTGCTCTGACTTCCATTCTGTGCGCACACTGCCTGGTTTCTGCCTCGCTAGCTCGGAGGCACAATTTTCTACATTTACTTTGTGTATTCTGTTTTGTACATGACAGATGGGTCAATTGCATTAACTATTATTTGGATTAATTTTATTATTAAATTAAATTCCTATTTAATCACCTGAAAGTGGGAGAAGTTTTGCCTCCAGAAACATTGTATGGTTAAAAACACAAAATATTTTTATTTTATTCTGTTGGAAAAGTCCAAAAAAAATAATATTAGAATAACTAATAAAGAAAGCCATAATGAGTTTCAAAGGTTTTGTACCTTTATTTGACAAATTTTCTACCTTCACATATTCTAAATTTACGTTACCGTTATCTCAAGTTCTATATTAATATTGATAGATATTAATTTAATATTTACCAAATTACCTATAATACTCAAGCAAACCATTTATTTACCTTCTATAATACAATAAGGATTTTGTTCCTTGTAAGACAAAATTTACATTCCACTACAGCAATAAGAAAATTGAAAAATACTGGTAAATATTGCATTTTTTGTTTATATTATATACAAAATATATTATATTTACAGGGAGAGTTGGATATGGTGAAGATCAGCAAGGATGCCTCAAAGGTGCCGTCTTGGCTCAACTGTACTAAAACAATGGTACCGGACTTCGTAGCTCGAGATCCCAAGGTATGCTAATGAATAATTTGTAATGACATTTACTATTTGATTATAGTTGAACCTGGCTTATTTGAACTTCTACAGTTTAAAATTTCTCTTATTACAGTATTTTACTGGTTCTCTTCAGAGGCTAGCACAACAAACCTTCATTCACACAACATTCCGGGTGGTTAGGATAAGATTCCAGCCTCCACATCCCCTCAATCAACAAAGGAAGATAAGAATAATATTTGTGATCTGTCAAAGTGTATTTGGTAGGAAATAAGCCTACTTAAATTATCTATCGCACATGTGGATCGAGACCAACAGGTGGACACGTGAATGTAACCGCAGAAGATGGGCGGAGCTTCCCCTCCTGAGAGTCAGCAAACTGTCCCTCCTTGAGGATCGCAGACCTACTACGGTTAGGTAGGTCAGAACTCTGACTCATTGTAGGTCTCATCATGAGATACGGACATATGAGGAAACATCTTGCTCGCATGGGATTCTTCACTGGAGACCCTGACTGCAAAAAGTGCAGGCAGTCCGAGGTGACTGCGGATCATCTGCTGTATGACCGCACTGGGCTTACTGAGAAGCGAGGGCTGCCACTCTTGGCATCGTGGAGAGGGGCAGTTACCTTCCCCAGGAGGAGTTGGTCAAGAGACTACGACAGTTTACCAGGCTTTTAAATCTGGAAGGACCATGAGACTCAGCATCAGGGGTGCGCAAAAGCCACATGGCTGACGTACTGAAGGAACATGGATACACCCCTTTGTGTAATCAGGTAATAGGCCACAGTACTTAAATTACTGATTCTCTTCCAATATCAGTAACACTAAAAACATTCTAGTGAAGCTTTAAATCTTAATCAAACTCATTGGGGAATCAAGAATTCATAGACTTGGAATTTTTATGTTTGATGTAAATTAATTTTCAATGACAAGAGAATATTTCAGGTCAATAGTTATAAAGATATTTTAGAGACTTTACATAAGCCTTACTTTTCAAGTTAAACACACATTGATATCTTCCCCAGGCACAACCTGTCTGGGAGATTACGGGAGCAGAGTTTACCAAGCATGAGGTACACACGGCATCGGGGATATCTGTTAGATTTCCGAGAGTGACGAGAATACGGAGTGACAAAAACTGGGAGACAGCAACGTCATTGCCTGAGCTCCAGGTTGGTTTAGTGTATCTGTTTTGACTTTATATGTAAAACTCTAATAACAGACTTGTTTCAACTTTCAGTAGGATAAAATGTCCTTACTTGGTGAATGTTATGTCCTTGTAACACAGTTCAGAAAAGGCTTGGTAAGGCTTGTTCACCAAAATAATGCGTGCACCTTTCCATTTACTTCCTTGATGAGAAGTTTTGTTCCTTTTTGCACCTTTTTGTTTGGGACATGGCATGCCCTATAACCCTACTTGGAGGTTATGAACTGTGCATAGTTATGGGTGATAGTCGGTGATGTGATATTCTCTTGTGTGTATCAATATCCGCACTATTGAATACATTACATTCATTCGTAAAGACCAACCTCCTAATTAGACCAGTTTTTATTTCAGAGACAAAATTGTGGTTCGGATTCAACATTAAACTGTATATCCCTTAGACGTGTCGCTGTTATGCTATTAATTACTAGTCAAAGCCTCAATCAGTAACAAGACTACAAGATCGCGCCTCAATCATCCTACACTCATTTCTCATCCATACTTGGCTTAAAATACCTACCTTGGCAGTACACCATTTTGGAAAAGTAATAGTAATAATAAATCTTGAAATTTCTTCAATAGGTTTTTTGATGATGAATTGCTGCAACCTGATACAGATCTGTGTTTCTTTGCGAGTTAATACCTTTTCTTCAGCAGTTTTAAATCTGTATACAACCTGTTCCTTTATGACAAGAAATGACAGATGGCTTTTCTGAGACCACCTAATTATTCGGAATGAAATAATCTCACAATCTAAAGTTGTGCCACTGACTTATTGCCAGGATTTGTACAAGACGTCCAAAGATACCTCAGATTTCACCCTCAGTGGGGCATCTGCGTCAACGTCTAACAGTTCAAGTCCAGTGTCATCTCCACGTAAACGACCAGCATCAAGTGAAGAACTGATTAGGAAGAATAGAGCTTCTGATCCTGATCCGACCTCGGAAGATCCCGTCATGGTAAAATCACCAGGGAAGAAGAAGCATAAGTTTGTCACCGTTGTAAGTTAATTCAATTATTATTATATTATAACTACGTCATTATTATTATCATAATTATATTATAATTATAATTTGTATGTCACATGATGATATACGTGATATTACCGGTATACAGCGCTCTTTTAGGTTGAAACTCACCTTAGCGGTAAAAACGTTGGAAAACGTCGGAAAAACATTCTTCCGCGGAGTTGCTCTTCTTAATTATGTTAGTACCTGGTGACCGAGCTTTGCTCGGATAGAATAAGACATGTATTTTACAAGTTAGTTAGCAAAATTAAAACAAATTTACTGCTCAATGAAAACATTTATGTGGTTTAAATAAAACCGTTTTAATACCCCTTAATTAATATGGCATAAATACTGAACAAATATATAGCCCTCGGGTGGGGATCGATCACGCGACCTTGCTTACGTGAGATCTAAGCGCTTAAGCTACGGCGTCAGCCGATTTCGCGTCGTCGTTTAAGAGTTTTTGGCCAACATCAATTAATTGTTTTAGCTAACCTTATACTGAATTTAAATGTCCATACTGTTTGTTATTATTATCCTGTGATCAACTGATTTGGTTAGAAACGGAATGAGGATTGAAAAGCAAAAGATAAATTTAATTTACATCAATTATTTGGTTTGTTACAGTAGCTTCAAGCAATACAACGAATACGTTTTCTATCAAAACACGGAAGATTTTGGAAATACTCTTTCTTGGTTTTATTTCGCACAGTTATGTTACCCTAAAGTTTTTACAAATTGTTTAGTAACCTGATAATTTTACATTTATTACATACATAAAATAAATATTTATGAAAAACCTCTATTCACATATTGTTCTTTGCCGTCTTCAATCAAGAACTGTCAAACGTTTATAAACAGCTGTTTTGGTTTGCATTGTTTACATTTGATTCTCCATAAGCGTAATGTTAAATTTTTAGATTTTAAACTTAATATTACAGTAAAACGCGAATTTTCCTGGACATTAGACCTATCTAGAACTTATTTTCTACTCGGAAATTAGTTATTTCCAAAATTTAAAGAAATTCCTCGGTGCCGTTTTCGAGATCCGTGTGCAAATATATATATATATATATATACAAACCTTGCTCGTATTATAGTATTGGATTAGAGAGTGAAATAAATGTATCTCAGTGATTTTTCTTGCCCAGGACCCCGATTCCCACGTCTTATGTGACCCCCTCCTGGCGCCAAAGCTGGATCCGCCCTTGACCTAACCTAGCCTAACCGGTCAAGAAGATTAAAATTAAACTTGTTTAAATTCCTGGTGTACAGTACACTTGAAAGATACTGCATCACTTCAACAAAAATTTTTAGATACTACAATGGGACAGACATTAGTTATTCATGTACAAAACGTACTTGTACATTCTACAAAACTTGTTGATTCAATTGAAAGTTGAAAGTTGAAGTTTCAACTTGTTGAAACTTGTTGATGTAAGTTAATTCTTACAAATTTTAGTAATTGAGAAAGACTAGAATACAATATTCGCTAAATAGATTATGAATCTTTAGCAATTGTACTGATGTTTCAAAGAGTACATAATGCTATGAAAAAATCTGGATTGGTTTTTTTTCTTAACGTATTAATGACTTCACATGGTAACACCACAACTGTATTTATTAGGCTAGTAAAATAAGGGGATGATGTTGGTTTTTCTCATTTGTAAACAATGTGTTTTACGCAGCATTTAACAGATGTGATGGGTAACAATTTCACTCGGGATATTCTGCAGGTTGTCAAACATGATGACGGATCAAGTAGCCCTCCCCCTGAGAAGAAACTGAGAATTTTGAAAAATGTGAGTATGCAATGAAATAAATTGGAATTGTGTGAATGAAGTGGGAGAACTGAGTGATCTTATAAAATGATTCTGTGAAACCTATGAATGAATAATTAATTCTCATCAGTCTGCTTTTTTTCTACCGTTTGAACCTCGTCAGAGGAATGCTCTAGCAAAAAGGACATCTGGAACTGCGATAAGCACTTCCAATCCATACTTTGGGCGAAAAAGGTCAACCTTGATCAGCTTTATCACTGTGATCACCCCAATGAGGAAACCCTAGTGGCATAAAATAATACCTCTGTCGCATTAATATTGGAGTCCCAAAATAGATTTGTTGGTGACTGCAAATAGGTTTAAGAACCTCTGCGATAGTACTCTGATTTACCTGATGCTATTTAATTTTTTTCACATCTTTGCTGCCTAAATTTTTATTTTCTCATTTCTTTTTTTACATCAAGAACACACTTACTTAATAATAATTTATTACAATAATAGTTTGATACCTATCAGGTATTATTCTGATGTTTCCTCAGATATAAGGCAAGCTTGCAACCCTTTTAGTAGAAAAATTTTGAGATCCTATTAGAAAGTTTGAGAAACTACATGTGATATAAATGTTAACATAAATTCATGAATATTTTTACCATTTTACCACTGATTATCTGTTGCAGCCCCTACCAGATGTATTTATTGGAGTAAAACTTCACCTGCCAGACGAAGGGATTGAAAAGCGAGATTTACTCGAACGATATTTTATAGCGTATCCTTTTTCTACTCGATGGATTTTCAATATCTTTCCAACAACATATTATTGGCATGATTTCAAGTTTTTTTCTGTTTTATTGTGTGCTTGTGGTGCTATGACAAGCACACATTAATTTGAGAGTCAGTGTTCAACATAGATCCCTTAAACTGGTACCGGATTATATAATTTGTGTAGTAAGGGGACCTCAATTCTGATCTTTTCCTCAACTGACACTCCAGTTACGGCGGTGAGCTGGTTCCTGCGGATGAGGCAACGCACACAGTAATACTGAAAGGAATGGTGAGTGTGATTTACAAATTCTACAAAAAAGAATGCAGAAAGTAAATTTTCTTGCATAATATTTTGATTAACTTCTTGATTAGCATTATATGTGTTAGTTTTACTAAAGGATTAAGTAAAAACACTTCTTCCAACTTCTTCAAGCCCAAACACTGGGGGACACTGGGGTAATTCGGTCTCCGTTTGGGCCTGAAGATGTCTGTTGTGACTGGACAAAATGACAATCTAACGTCCCGTGTTGTACAGACCGCCCCGGTCCTGGTGACAGGAGTGGGGATAACGGTAGCTTGGCTGTGGGACAGCATCAAGTTGCAGAGACTGCAAGTCTCCACCCATTACATCAGATCTTTGTGAAACACCTTCGTAAATGTAAGCGTGAAATTTGCATGGTATACCTATATTTGTGAATCTTTTGTACTATGTATTGTAACAATGTCAAATACTAGTTTTACAAACTTTGTTTTATGTTTTTATAATTTTTCAATACATCCTCTTATTGGTAATCTACTGGACTAGTGATCTCTGATCATGAAAATCTGGCACACGCCGTTAGATATAAAAAATTATATTTTAGGAGAAACCGAACCATCTTATTTTACTTTTTGTAGTGCCTCCCATAATTTTTTAATAGGGAGTGACAGTAAATTTTGAAAATTTTAGCTCTCATTAATCTAACCTTATCTATGATTATCTGTAATATCTTGGACCAGTTTGTCGGCCAACACAATCGGTCAACATTAACTAACTTTTGGGAGGGGAGTTTCCCATTTTGCCAAAAATGGGAGTTTCAATTTATTTATGTACAATTTGGAAAAAATCAAATCTTGCTTTTTGGATTCAGCTCAAAAAACACACAATTTAGTATTTTGACTCTAGGTCAATTGGTTACTGAGATATTTAAAATGGTAAACACAGTACATTGTGTAATATTAATCTTATGGAGAATAGCTAAAAATCAATAACTTACTTATTCACTTAAATATTCTTCGAAAATTTGGTATGCAGGTTCATCTAGTTAAGGTTAATCATACATCCATAAAAAACGTAAAATTAAATTTTTCTTATGGCAGCAAACCTACATATTCATTGCCCATGTAATTCTTACTGGGAGTAGATAAATTGTTTTAACTCACTTAGTTATTGATATCATTTGATAAAATATTCTACGTGTTTTAAATTAGCACATTACCACGTGAAACTTATTGCAGCAAACCTGCATACTCAGTATTATTTGTTTATTATGATGGGAATATATGTCTATCAAATTCGCTATACTCACACTACCGTGCTGCGTGTGATCTTATTCAAATATTGTGTTGTCAAACACAAATAAGGAGTTATGTTCCTTCTGGTAACTTCAATTGTACGAAAAACTCTTTTCTGGTAAGAAATACTTACAACTGAATAATCCATTGTGGTTCTATTGAAAGTGTTTCTGTAGCCTACGTTAACATTCTATTAAGTAGCCTATCTGCTGCTCAGTTTCCTTTTTTTATAACAAATCAAATCCTCAAAACAACATATTTAAATGTATGTGTGAGTATTTTCGTGTTTTATTCACAAGTTTATTTTAATCACTAGTCTTTATGATTTATCAATAGTTGGGTGTATCTATGAATTTGCAGCAAATACAAGAATCTTCATGAAATATATTTGCTCGTAATTTTATCTCCCCATAGACTTCTAATTTTTTTATACTAGGCACGGTTATTGTTGTACTGTGTGAACAAAAAATTATTGTCTCAACTATATCATATATTATTTGTGTGACTACTGTAGTATCCACAACTAAGATTGAAACATTCTAGATGAAGTAGAAAATAATTACAAAAACATCAAATATCATAGTAAATCCTGAAAGATATTAAAAGATATTAACCATTTTGTGGTAATTGTTTGCAATAGCTGCCTCAACTCCAATGTCTTCATTACATCTGTTACTATTTAGGACCTAATTATGAATAAACAAGCAATATTAAGGCCCGTTCAGTCTAAACTGTACAGTTAACTGTGAAGGTTAGGTTACCTGTGCGCAAACGTGTATTGGTTGACAACAAATAGCACTCTGCAGAGTTAAGTAAAGTTTGTTATTGAAATTTTTATACTACCAATAGCCAACTTAACTTAACTCCTCAGTGCACTTTTTGTCGGCGATCAATGCACGTTGCATTACATTGTAGTCCCGGCTAGTTAGGATCGGTGGGAATTGGGGATCTGGGCGGAAAAAAACCACTCACACAGGTAGCCATGACTTGCCCATAACCTTATCAGTGATATCTATTCAATACACAAAAAGACCGAGCGGGTTTTAATATCACTGGTTTATTCATCTCTCTAAGGAATCAGGAATTACAGTGCAACTCGGTTATTGCGGCCTCGGCTTTAACGTCAACTCGGATATAACGTCATTTATTTTTAGGTCCCGCCAAACTATAGGTATTTACATAGGTAAAACCTCGGATATATCGTCAGTAAATTCTAAAACCTCGTATATAACGTCAAGAAAATCGGGCCGAGATGAAGGCAACATATAGCTAAATAGAGAAAGTTCGGTCGGTGGTGCAACGTGAGGGCTGCAGCTATTGTTTAGCTACATTCTTTTTTTAGAAACGGCATTTTATTGCTGTTTTACCGCTAACCACCCCAACCCCCTCCCCCAACCCTATATCCGCTGTCGCCATCATCAAGGTCAGTGTCAGTGACTCACGTCGCGTCTGAGCACTGTGATGCTGGTCGTACGTACCTACAGTTCCTGCAGCTATCGTTAGTTCAGTGTACATCTTTTACAGTTTGTTTTTCGTTATTTTAATTTACGAATACAGTCTTGAAAAATAATGGCAAGTGTTAAAAGAAAGGTTTTGCCAAAGAAAAGGTGTGAGTTATAAGAGCGTGTGAGGAGAGATGTAAAATAGCAGACGTGTGTTCGTGCTTGTTTTTTAAAATCGAATTCACCATATGCCGAACATCATTGCAATATTTTCAAATTCAATTTTTTTATATAGTAGTTCAGTAGTAGAGTAGTTCAGTCAGTCATAAACATAAACTTTTATGTGTATTTCAAATTACCTTCATTAAATGTCTTAATTTCATGTAAAAAATGTGTTTCTCTATTTTTCCTCGTTTTAAAATTAAAATTATGTAGCCTCTTTTATAGTGTCACTCTGATATAGCGTCATTAATTGTGTGGTCCCTGCAATGACGTTATAACCAAGTTCCACTGTATTATATTATATTATAGATTGGGAAAGTGGCGTGTTCTGTAATACAGCTACTTGGAGGTCATGAATTGTGGATAGTTCTGAACGATAATTGGTGGGAGTAGTGTCCTTTTGTGTGCATTAATGTCTGCACTATTGAATACTATGCTAATCTGCAAAGACTGTCCTCATATTTAAACCTGTTCATAAATCAGAGGCAGTGGTTCGGACTCCATGTTAACTGTAGGTCGTTAAATGTGCCATTGACTAATTAGGCTATTAACTTCTGTGTAAGGAACATGTCAACTTCAGTTAGTAACAAGACTAAAAGATTTTACTTTTGAGAGACATGTTTTTCTTTATGGTGTGGGGAAATTATGATAAAAAATTATTAGGGTTCTCTCATCTTGTTTTGTAGTTATTTTCCCAACGGGGATTGTCACTAAAATACCTAAAGCACCCCAGGGATCCTCTTACGTTTCGCAGGACCAAAAGAAACGTCCTGCTGCCTCAGGGAGTAGGTCCTCTTGTAACACGCGCCTCACGCACAAGGCTGAACGCCGAACCACACTCAGGACGTTTCTTTTGGTCCTGCGAATCGTAGGAGGATCCCTAGGATGCTTTAGGTATTTTAGTAACAATCCCCTTTGGAAAAAACTACAAAACAAGGTGAGAGAGCTCTAATAATTTTTTATCATAAGACTAAAAGATCACGCCACAATCATCCTACACTGATACTTGGCTTAAAATACTTTAATGGTACTGGCAAGGTTGCCTTTTCATTTAAAAGTATAAAGTATTGTAAATAATTACCCATTTTTTAAGTAAAAAGAACGAATACTAAAGTTCTTTTATTGCTTTTGTTTACTAACCGCCAGTTTTTGTTTTTACAGCTCCTACAATTGTCAATGTAATATGCCATTTCAGAAATGTTTCCCTTACAATGCTTTTCAAACTGGCTGAATCATGATATAGCATAAACATACTGTATTAATCTGTGAACTCAAGCATCAATTTTTTAATACTTACTTGATACTTGTAGTGTTGCCACTGGAAGCGCTGCTGGCCGTGGAAGATTTTTTTAAAATTTTAATTCTATGATTCTACCGTTTAGTCTTAAATTTTATTCAATGGAATTCCAATAAATATTTTCTTCACTTTTATTTTAACTGTTTTCATCGAAGGCTCTTCATTGATTTCCCTCAGTAACTTGTTATAAATTTTGACGCATTGATAATGTAGACTGTTTCTTGTATTAATGTCATGAATTTTATTATTTTGAATAAAGCATTGGGGTGATTTTTTTAACTGTCATGTAGAGAGTTTTTTTAACTTGAAAAATAAAGAGAGACGGTGAGGTTAAAATTTGCAATAATTTGAAGAATGGTGCCCAAGAAGCAAGATAGTGTTGTTTACAAATTTATCTAGTAAATAAAATTTTCTGTAAAATAAAAACTCTCCATGCATCAGGGCTATTTCTCTAGAAGAGTATACCATTGGCTATTACACTCTGAAAGCTTCCAGAGTGTTTCAAAAAGTTTCCAGTGAAATCAAATGACACTATCCAAATTTAATAAAAAAATTATTTAATAAACATTGTAAATAACAATATTATTAGATATAACAACTTAAATTTACAACAATTGAGCAAAATAAAATTAAACTAATATAAAAATAGAACTATAAAAATGTAAACCAACATCGTATAAAAATACATTGGAAAATATATATTTGTTTAGCGAAAACATTTTTTTCTATTTTTTAAAAACATTTTCTTATTTTTAAGGCATTATTCACCAAAATAGATTTTTCATACAAAAAATAACTCTTAATGCTATTCAGATTAAAGTTTATGTAATTGTAAATGTATAGTTGTACAACAATAGTTTTTACGCGGTTTTTAACACAAGAATATAAACTTTGAAAACTTCCTCTGGGTGTACAATTACTCCCTCAAAATACCCATCACACTGGTTCAGGGTAAAATCTATGATTGAATGTCATTTTGCTTTAAATCCACAGTTCTCTGTCTAAATAACTATTCTTTGTTGATGTGACGTAGGCGACTAAATTAACCTGACTTAACCCATTCCTAGTCTAAGGACATACATTGCACTAGACACATTTCGCTAGACAAATGACTCAAGACGTCTGTCTATTGTGCGTCCGGAGTGGTTCTGAGCAAACAATGTGCGTTGCCTGCTTTTATGTTTTGTCTCATTCGCACAATTCGTTCAGCGATTGTACTTATTGATGAGAATACAGTGAATAATTTTTTTTTAAGATTTATCATTAACTATTTATTACTGCAGGTAACTGGAATTAGATGTGCCAAGTGAAATAAAGGAATCATTTAAAACCAAAATAAGTCTTGTCAAATAAGTGAAAAAGTATAGTAATAATGTGTTTTCTTGCTAAAAGTGATTATACACACAGTTACAGGGTAAATAAATCAAAACATATAATTCATGAAGTTGCTGTTAAATCTATTAAGCTAGTTGTGACACGCAGTCACAGTGATAAAAGGCTCGATTTTAATTCAGACCGGAGGGCCTCAGGCATCGGACGCAAATTCAGACAGGAATGGTTTAATCTAATCACATCACTGCACTAGAAAAACTTATACAAGTTGAGTTTTGCGAATAAGTTTGGTTAAGAACATTTAGCAAAAAATTTGTTCGAAGAAAACTGAGTGAAAAGAAATAGGTTTTGAAATAGTTGTACGTAGTAGATCCCTGACAATAATTATTATTACTTAGTTTCCGTCTCAACCTACTGGTGTTCCTTGGCCCATTTGAACATGTTATGGAACAGTGTGAGCCAAGGGGCCGCAGGGAGATCGTGCCAGTCGGGCGGAGTGTACGGCAGCTGCCACGTGAGTGTGCACCGCTCCGGGTGTGGCATCAGCGCCAGGTGACGACCGTCTGGCGAGCAAATGCCTGCTACGCCCCCTGCACGCACAACCAGTTATTGCAATGAGACAACCAAACTATCAGGTCAATAATTACACCTCAGGAAAGGATCAGTCAACAACCAAATTTTTAAACCTGGAATTCAATCAAGGCATGGAATAACACTTTTAATCCGAGATATGAATGATATTTTTCATTACACTGTTATCATATTGAGAGAACTAATTACCGTAGTTAATATAATTTTTTTTTTAGCAAAACTGACCTTTAATTGCCTATTTGGTTCCCTCAATACCGGTACAATGGCAATAGTAATATTTCTTTTACAGCTCATTTGACTTTTAACAACCTTCACTGGCATTATTGTTAAAGCTACTAGTGTCAAAAATCGTAACTAAAAATAGTGTGGTAAAATCTCCAGCTGATTGACCCAGCCTAGGCTAAGAAAACATTACATTCTGTAGTCGCAACTAACTTTGAAAGAAGCTGGTTTCAGTACAGAGTAATAAAAACTTTTTTTTAAACTAGGGGTAAAATTCTCTCTTAGTTAATCCTCAAAATCAGTTCCTAATTGGAAACGTACTGTAAACTTTTTTTAATTTCTATTTTGATATTTTATTTTTTTAAAGAAATATATAAACCTAAATGTAATACCCAACTACTATTAAAGTAACTCACCCATGCTTCCATTGGGGTTGAACGGGTAACGTTCTGTAGGCTTGCCGTTGTCATCCACATACTTGAGGGTGAAGCAGTTTCTTTTCTCCAGCTCTTCAAAGACTTTGGGTTCTCGGTAAGTAAACCGACCTGGAATAATTAGAGAAAATGTTTCAACTGTATTTTAATATTCCGTTTTTAACTTATGAACGCGGTAGTTTTGATATTTTAGATACAGTGGTAAAGATTTTAAATATTTGTCTTTTCTGATAAAAGTTAAAACACATTTAATAAAACATAAATCATTGTGTGCATTTCGATTTTTTTAAATCTGAATATTAGAATAGTTTTTGACAAATTTATCTTAGTGAATAAAAATGACAAGTTTAGAAAACTTATGAGGGAAACAAAAATTACATTCATCCCATTTATGTTTGTGGTGAAATAATATAACCAAGTTTTAGCTGAGATCAGGCAGCCCACCACCTGTCTGAAGTGATTTCTGTAATCAAAAGTACCACAAGATAAATACCAGATGTAAAAGTCCGGCTTGACAGGGACTTAGGCAGTACGGATTTTTTTTAAAAATTTGCAGTTGTTGCGTAAGAAAAGTACCAAGATAAATACCAGATGTAAAAGTCCGGCTTGACAGGGACTTAGGCAGTACGGATTTTTTTAAACAATTTGCAGTTGTTGCGTAAGTGGTAATCTTTTAGCGGTAAAGAATGTTTGCAATGTATATATGTTTATGATAACAAGTAATAACCCATGAAATGTAATAAGCACTTAATATGTATTTTGGTAATTCTGAATTATTCCTTCAGGAAAAGTTTCAGTGTGTTCTATTCTAGCGATAATTTAGAACAGGATGGAATGAAAAATAATTTTTGTTCCTTATTCTTTTGCGAGAAAATTCTAGTTGAAGCGATTTGCCCGGGAATTTTTATCAAATGTTTGCATATTGGGTGGGGTTCATAACTCCCAGGTTTCACTATTCCCAGGTCTCAAAAAATTATTAAATATTGACAACATCACAACTCCCAGGTACCACTTCTACCAGGTCTATTTAAAATAATAAGCAAATCATAACTCCCAGGTATCATATCTCCCAGGTGTCAGAACTTATAGGTCTCTAAAATTAAATAAAATCGCTTGCATCATAATTCCCAGGTGTCAGAACTCCCAGGTATCGTCAGTTCCAAAAGTTGTTGAGCGGATTGCCGCTTGGCAATGGCAGGCATTTGAGCTAGGTCGTCGCGCGAAGCCAAGCAAATGAAATTAATTCGTGGTACTTGCTTTGTGCTGGTCCATGTATTAAGTTGTATTAAATTATACCATACCTTTTACAAATGTTAATTTACATTTTAATGAACGTATATATAGAAATAAGAAATAATATTTCTGAAGAAATAATACAGTTGGTACTTCTCTGCTTAAATAACATTTTATCAGACTGCATGTGAAGTATCTATTTTCTTAAGAGCTACATAGAGTTGCTAAGTAACTACATTTTATTTTAAAACTTTGTTTTGTAGGAAATGTCAAACAAAACCAATTAAATAGTATAATTCATTTCATTTGTTTGCCATTAAATTTACATGGACAATAGGTTTCGTCAATAAAGAAACATATTGCAACAATAACACTTACAATACAATACCTGTAAATAAATCACGTAAATCACACATTCGTAGAAAATAAAATATATATAGAAAACTTATAGTTTCAGGTCAAAAAACTCTTCTAGAGTATAGGGGCATAAGGTTAAAGAATTTTTATCACAGTTTTCTTTAAATGAATTTGAAAAGCAATTCCCTTATATGGGTTGACAGCTTATTTATTTCTATAAGTATGTAAAGGATATTTCTTGAGTTTGATACTCTAGCAGAAAATGAAATAAAAATGGTATCATTAAACTAAATCATTCTTTTTGCCTTAAAATCTCTTTACGTATAATCTATAATGAAGTTTATGACCACTTTTATCGCTAGCCTTGGTAGTTCAGGCGGTTGAGTAGAATAATTTTACGTCGTAGGTCTTGAGATCGATTCCTCATAACGGCAATTATTTTTGATCCGACTTGAAGAAATTTTATTAATCTCTGACTGAAATTTCCAATATATCACCTTCGCAACGATCAATATAATGTAATTAAGTCTAGTAATTAAATAGTTATTAATAAATAAAGATATGGAACACCGGAAACGGGAATCTTTTGGGTTATGTTTGATTGTTCACAGATCAGCTCGGTGGTATACCAGTCACTGCCACCTCAATTGACATTAATCTTAACGGTTGATTCAAATCATCAGTCAGGTCTAATATAAGATTAATAAATCTTAGATTAGCGTGATTTTTGTGAAATCTGTGCTGAGTTCTACAAGGCGCAAGAGAGCAAACGAAATAACAATTTAGTTGGGTTACAAAGAATTAAATGAATGAAGCAAGGAACTTAATAAAAATACCCCCGTCGCAGCAGACCTGCGTACTCAGCGAACTTCAAAATCAATAATATAATAAAAATAATATATGACAAGTTTTATAAAAATCTGTCCATAAACATGAGAATCAGTTGCCTATTCTCCATAAGAATAACATGGGAAAGTGTGCAGGTTTGCTGCTGTGAGGGAGACAGAAAGTAGGCATTTATACAATAAACAATTTTTATTTATAACATTTATACCAACTTTCATACACGGATTTGAGACCTTTAATTCGAGCCCTCTCACCTTGCTTAACTAACTAGATTAGATTAAATCATTGAAATGGCAACCATACTACAATGTAGGTATTTTACTTCAGTTTCTGCGCAGAAAAGGAAATTTTGTCCGTTCTGGATTACGAGTATATTTTAAGATATAAGAATATACATATACATTCATAATTCATATATTTAAATGGATATATTTACCATTTCTATGATATATTTATACTATATATATTTTACAATATGTATCTCTATAAATCTGTGGGATACGGTTTAAATGTTTTGACTACCCATCGACTGATTATTACCTTTAAAATCTTTGAAAGTGTGTTTTTTATTATTTTATTCAAATAATGTCAAGGAATGAAGAGCTGTGAAGAAGAGGTTCAAGGAATTGGCCATCTTAAATTGTTCAGCCTGACCGGAAGGGAGTCCTTCCTGTCAGGAGATTGAAATAGGTTTAAATTCCTTGAAAACATATTGCTGCCTGCAAATATTCAAAAGTCAGAAAAGTATAAACATGGAAATTAAATTATTTAATCACCTATCTTCACAAATTCAGCATTTACGCATGAAAATTTTTAAAAGAAAATCTTTAAAAATTTATAAAAATCAACTATATAATTATTTGGATGAATTATTTTCGGAAACCAGTTTTATATAAAGTATAAAATAATTTCATGAAGAAAATTTATTTAATTTAAGATCGACTCAATCTTTTCCATAAGAGCTTACAGTTCCCAAAACCCATTGTTGACTTACTTTGATACCTTGAGTTTTTCCAACTTCTAAATTTGAAATGTTTCTACAAGTATTGCAGGCTACCTCTGCTCCTATAATAAGCCATGGATTTTACTTTCTCCCCTTATACGTAGTATATGGAGAAAGTATTGTTTTCGTCAAAATTTTCGAATTTGAGTTGAGGGTGGATATATCCGTTTTGGGGTCCCCTGAATCCAAAAAAGTGGGTTTTGACGTGATGTCTGTCCGTCCGTGTGTCCGTGTGTGTGTGTGTGTGTCTGGATGTGTACAGTGCCACAGCCTACCCCGTTGGTCCGATTTAGATGAAATTTGGCATGTATGTATATATTCACGGTATCTCCAGGCGTTTTTTTCATTTTTTTGAATTTTTGATTTTTAAGGGTAGTTCACCCCTAAAAACCCTTAAAAAACGTGAAAAATCCAAATTTCTCAAAAACGGCTCTAACGATTTTTATTAAAATTTGACAGTTTATAGTGTACAGAGTAATAAATAATTTGACACCACCCGCATATCTGTAAAAATGACGGTTCAAAAGTTATGGGCTTTTAAGTGTCAAAAAAATCAAATTTTTATATTTTAGCGAAAACAATAAAAGTAAAGTATAACTTGACTGGTACCATTGAAACCAACTTAAAAAACTAAACAAATTAGTATCTAGAATTATTTGTCTACGACTAACGGTTCCAGAGAAAAGTTAAATTTACTATCTACGATAAACGCAGTACGTTGTCTGAAAGCGCCCAATGTTATTCTTATGGAGAATATGAAAAAATCAATTTCTTCCTTACTTTCCAACCGTTTTCCATGAAACTTGGTATGAAGCGTAAGGTCAAATCACCGAACAAAACCAGCTCAAAAAAGCTTGGTGTTATGCGGGGGGTGTCCCCCCCATACAATTTGAAAAGTTAATTTAACTTTGTCTCTCTTGTTTTTATTTTTAGAAATTGGATGATTATTTTTGAAACAATAAATTATTAAATGATATTTGGATTAACTTTGTAGAACATGATAGTTTTATTACAGATTGTCTTTTTTAAATTTACTTATGGGAGAAAGTATGTGTCAGTCCACTGGTACCGTTTATTTTATTTTAAAATCAATGCTCTGTTGCGTGGACCAACAGGCTGGTTTAAACATGAAAAAATCCTTGGACGTATTAGGCTTACTGGTACTTGATGATGAAAACGTTAACCCCCTTGATCCGAAGAAAGATGCTGTTTTTCTGATTCTACGGGACGGTGTTGGTCTACAACAGATGATTGCGAAGGTGCAGGTGTTGGTTTCTCGATGACAATGTTGTTTATATTATCGTGTAACTTAACTTTTTTACTAGGCATAAAAAGCGTAGTTATTTTCTTATACATGGTCACAGAATATTTTTACACCTAACTCACTTCACAATTTCTTCAACATCATTTGTGCACAATCTAGCACTTATGCATGATAAGCTTGAAGAATTAGCAGATCTTTTTCTGCAGCTGCAAAAATCAAGCCTTAACTTAGATCGAACATATAATGACATCAGCCTTATGATAAAAGTGCTTGGAGGTAAAAGTAAATATAAAATAAGGTTTTGTTCAAAGATTATTGTTTTTATCACAAAATTCAGATTTATTTCAAAATTTTATCAAGCACGTAAACGTGAAGAAAAAGGAACCGGAGCTCCGCTCAGGTGTCCAAAGAAGTACCGGAGCTGCGCTCCGGAGAACTCCGGCTGAAATTAAGTCCTGGTTGGTATAGATGGTTGACGGAGGTTGGTATAGATGTCTTTTGTACGGGTTATAAAAATCTATCGGCTGCCCCTACACAGGGGTTTCTATTTTCATAAACAAAACGAGTTTAATAAAAAATTTACTTTATGTATCACTTGTCCGATATTTTAATTTTTTTCCTTATGACCTTACAGTTAATCACACTAGGAAAAAACATAATTACTTGTTTACTCATATTTTGAAAGCGAAATACATACGGACATTGTACGGACACGTTCTGATGTAGCATGTATACAGTAGATGGATCATTAAGATGAAATATTTAGGACGTCAGTCAGGAAAGTGAATTTATGAACTCTCCATAACGAAAGAGTACGCAGGTTTGATGAAGTATCTTGATAAATATGTACGTTAAATTAAATGTTGTTATGACAATCAATTGATCGTTGAATAACGAGAAGACATTGGCAGTGTTGCCTTGACATATAGGCCACCAGCGAACTTCTCTCGAAACATAATGTTTACGCCGGTGACGTTATCCTGTTAAAATTAATCGGCATGTAACAACATTACAAGCGTTTATTTTTCAAACCAAAGCTTGCTGTTTTAATGTTCGCATATTAGTATTTAAAATCTAGTTTCTGTGATTGGGTAATTTGGGTAATTGTTATGCTTATTTTAGTGTTCACGTAACTATGAATCAATGCTTGACTTATAACTTAATTTAATAATGTTAATAAATCACCTCAACGGTAAGCAAAAATCATGTGTTGGACTAATTTGGCTACGTTGATTAGTTTGTTTCAGTAAAATATATTCAAGTTTCATTGCGTTGAACATACGAAAGGAAAATTTAGGATTTATGTAACTGGGAATAAAACTGAACTTATGAGTAATTGATCCCGACAGTATGAGCCTGTGTACCAAGATGTATATATGTATTTTCATTTGACTACTACGTACGATATGGAAATTACTTATTCGTCAAATATAGAATAATATTCGTTTAGGCCTACGTGGAGTGTATGTGTGTGTGTGTGAGACTGTGTATTTAGGCTACTAGGCTGAAAAATTATTAAATGTACTCTGGTGTAGTCTGTCACAATTTTTAATATATGTTTTAATGTTTGAAGTCCACATGAATATAGTAATTTCTTACAAATATTTTGGCTTAAAATGCGTGTACATACCACCATATCAGAAAGATAATAATATTTATATTATATTTCATATTTTACAGCGATACTAAACCTAATATATTTGTTTTGTACGTCGCAGCGACGTGCGACGGCTAACGGGTAACTCGTGTGAAACGTGACACAAACGTTTTCATATCTTCATGTGAAACTACATACTTACTCTGAATGTGGAATTATACTGTATCACACAGTTATATAGAAAGACACTCGACTATTGGATCGGTTTTGATTATATAAATTGTTCAAATATTGTGTCCGTTATGTCAACATATTATAAATACAACCAATATTGTGTAAACAATGTTTAACAATCATATTTAAATAATAACGTCTAAAACTAGAAATATGCAGTCTTTATATGCGACCAATCTGTATTTAGATCAATCTTTTAGTGGAACAGAACACTTTAAGCTAATGCAAGTTTGATATGAAAAATTATAAAGCACACAAAGAAATATGTTAGTGTACAAAAAACTATAAGTATAATGTGTAAAAATCTGTTTAATTTAACCCCACTTATATAAATTCAATTTTGTAACCCCCCTACTTTATCTAATTTGTAAAAATTTAATTTAAAGAATAGAAGATAATATATTGTAGCTACTTTTGGTTGAGTAGAGCCCTAAAAAAATCGGAATAAAAAACGAATCATACCCATTTAATTGTCACTAGTTTAAATCAAGGGACCTAAAAGTAAATAATTAAGTATGAGTTCACAAAACAAAACAATTTCGTAGTTGGAGCAATACCTGTATTATTTTATCAAATGGCAATAGAATCCCACAGCGAAGCTGGATGAAAATTTACTTGTCATTATTATATTTTCATTGGGATATTCAATATTTGGGTGTTTAATTTAGGTTGAGAATTTATTAATGCCAAGAGTTTCTTGCTACGAAAGAAATGTTTTTACTCCTGATTTTTTCAATAATTTTAATTTATTTACTTCAATATGAAATTATACAAACATGTATTTATTTTCTACAATTCCCAAATCCGTGGTTAATAAATACATTCAGTAAATAAGCAGGTGCATGGTCTATTAAAACATTATGGTCTACTATCATTATCGCTGGTAATAAATTACTGTATTAGTTAATTAATATTGGCTATTTTATCAAACAAAACATGTATACTATAAAAATAAGTAAGTTACTGATTATTTTCGCACTCTTTCGTTTGGAATATTTTTACAGTTTAATTACGGAAAGCATATTAAGATTGTTTTTAACTGTTCGGACAACAGTCTAGCTAAGCTGGGCTTACAGCTAGTTTAAAAATAAATATTTGCTTCAAAAAATTAAAATAATTTATATAAATTGCACCATAAACACGTTTTCTGAAAATCGCTAAAATATGCTAGTTCCTTTTGAATATTAACAAAAATTTTTAATTATTAACAGGCTTGTATAAAGTAATAATAAACATACTGAATTAATTTATAATCATAAGTTTTTGTTTAAAGCCAGGAAGGTGATGTATGATGATTTTTACCGCCGCAAGTTTGAGTTGGATGCGTTCGTTCGCCCAAGTGCCTGCAATGTGAACTAGGCAATCCGCGTTGTAAACAGCCTCTCTCGTTCCAGACTGTACACCTCGGAGTTATGAACCTGGGAATTGTGACGCGCTCAATTTAAATTATTTTGAAGACCTGGGAGTACTGACACCTGGGAGATATGATACCTGGGAGTTATGATTTGCTTATTATTTTAAATAGACCTGGTAGAAGTGAGACCTGGGAGTTATGATATTGAAAATATTTATTTCATTTTTAAGGACCTGGGAGATATGAAACCTGGGAGTTATGAAACGCTCCCTTTGCATATTAATTGACTAAGGTTCTTCGCTATTTTGACCTTGGAGTAACCTATACCAAACTCCTATACAGTAATAGTATGTTTTGTCATTAGTCTGGAATGCGACAGTTTTTTCAAAGTTGTATCAGTTCTGTCATGGTAGTAGTTTATACGTTTTATTTTTATAGCTTATTTTACAAGCAATTGAAAATATCATCTGTTTCGCCAGCTGGGCTGGAAATTTTAAATGTTTCTTTTGTAACTATAAAGATGTATTTAATTTCATAATGTGAGTTATGGACCACCTTAGACATTTGGTTACCAGATCTTTCCCCATCTGGAGCAGCAGGGGAATCGTCACCAGGCTTAAAAATCAAAATTGGCCTAATTTCAGAGTGAAATAACATCTATTACCAACCACTGCAGTTGTGTTTCCCTAACGGGTACACCCACCTTCTCCGTGGGCTACCCAGACACCCAGAACACTCCCCTCCATGCCGCTCAGGTGGATGGCAGGCGAACGCTCGACTCTGACCGTGGACCAGCGACACTCGAACCTGCCAGACACATTGTGATCCAACACCACGTCAGGCTTCTGTTCACTCTCTGAAACACACCAAATTTTTCAAAACTGTATCTTGCAATCTTGTAAGGTTCTTTACTTTAAATATTACTCCACCTTCATTTTTACGCTGTGTGTACATGTTATGTATTTATTAAATTAAACTAACCTAACGGTACAATAAATAGTTTTCAACATTCAAGTTTATGTAAATAAAACATAAACATCTAATGGCATAGAATTAAGTGTTTTGGCGATTCAGTGGGTAGCATCACAGATTCAAAACTTGAGACAGTGATACCCTGTTCGGTTTATACCCCTTCTGTTTTGGATCTTAGTATTGGCACCAAAAAATACATACTATCAAAAATGCACAATATCAGTGCTATCCACCATTCCACCAAGTACTGTAACGTTGCTTGATACACCGTAACACACTGTCTGTGGTCTCTGATGACCTTCTTAAAAAATCAATAAGAAAGTTCGAAACCAACAGTCAAAGCATTTTGAAATAAATTGAACCCATTCCCCAAAACTTCACTGATAATTTTTGGTCTGTATACAGCACTAAGTTATCTATGAGTAGCTGCTCCTTTCACTTCCCACATTGTGGCTCTCAAACAATAGTATTTTAAAAGTACTTACAGTGGAGACATTTTTCATGAGCCACTTAATAACTAAATAAATAAAGCACCACTTTTTATATTTTGAAATTTTAAAAAATTACTCTACACAAAGCATCCATTTAGGTTATTTTACAGACCTACAGGATATTCCAATACATTTATTGGATAAATAAAAATATTACTAATTTGGAAAAAAACGTGAATATAGTCAAAGCTGCAGGAAAATTATTTATTTTAAAGGCACAAACATAACGTGTACAATTGAATTGAATTTCCAATTACTCATTTGTTCATCAAACTATCATTCAAAACATAGAAATAACTTTTGTTAACTAACCTGGCAGGCCGACCCAGCCCAGCAGACTCATGAGTTGACATCCGTTGCACACACCAAGACTGAAGGTGTCGGAACGCCGGTTGAACGATTCAAACTGAGCCTTTAGCCCCGGATGGAACAGAAGGCTAGCTGCCCAGCCCTTGGCCGAGCCAAGCACGTCTGGGAACAAGAAATTATCTAAAATCCATTGTTTTAGCCCCGAACTGTATGTTAAGAGTTATACTAAAAATTTACGTCAATTACAGTTCATATATAGATGTTGTCCACTTCATGTTTCGCCTGGACGGCATTATCAAGTGGTAATGCGAACATTTTATCTGTTAAGGACTTGTCCTCAAATGAAAATAGAAATTTCAAGATCTGTATATATAAACGTCAAAGCCCTCACTGACTGACTCATGACTAATTCTACCACTTAACAGTTACTTAGGAGGCTGAAATTCGCTGGACACCCTGAATATCTATATTATGTTTCATATTTGCCAAAAAACCTAAACCTAATACTAGAGGTGTGCGGATAGTGAATTATTTTTTCGGATCGGATAGCTCAGATTCGGATCGGATCCGGATCGGATAGTTAGGGTTCGGATCGGATAGTTTTCGGATTCGGATACTCGCAATAAAAAAGTGAAATCAGACTTATCTAAGAATAAATTAGGAAAAAATCAATAAAATGTTATCAAAATTATTAAATGGTAAACTTACATAAAAAATCATAAATTCTTCATAGGATGAACAACAAAACTATAATAATAAGTTTATTCCATCAATAAATACAAATTTACAAAATAACAATTACCAGTAACAAATTTTAATATGGCGTAATTCACAAATTAAATCAACAGAAACCTTATAATTCGCCATTAAATGACATCAACTTTCTACTAATTCATCAATTCATTCTACTAATAATCAACTAATTCTCAATTTTATTTATTACAATGATAAAAACAAATCACCATTATCAAAGAATCAAGATTTTGCGGCCGACGTCTTTCGCTCGATGCCATCGGCTATCTGCGTATCGGCAGGGGCTGTGACAATGCAGCTGCTATCAAACAAAGGCCTGTGCGCAGGCGCAGAGTTGGAATATTTGGCAGATAAAATACCCCGATCGGCTGTATAACAATATTGAAACCCGTGAAATTATGATACCTCGTCATAATCTAGTTAGTTATTCATCTTAAAATTATCTAAAAATGTAAAACTAATAACGCTTAAATTCATTTAACAAAGATAAAATGTAGATTGAAAACAAGTGGAAAATTTGTTGGTTATGTGAACACTGAACGACGAAATAGGCCAAATGTAAATTGGGCAACACTTTATCGTATTGCTCAAACCCGGAGTAGTTGAGAATGCGATAACTAAACAATTGATCGTCTACGTAGACGATCAGAATGAAGTAGTAATTTTTGCCGGAAACTCCGTCGCAAAACGAGCTATTATGATGGTTTGTTACCAGTAACATTAAATCAACAATTCAAGTTTTTTCGTAGCCGAAATGAAATTTTATATGGAACAATATCAAACCGCAATCTGATACTCGGTGCAACTATCGATGACGCTATGCTTTGTATTTCAAAATGCAATATCGTGTTGAACTTACGGTTACTTAAATGCGTAGTTGAAGAATCGAATAATCATACCGCATCCTCGGACGTTCTTACATTCCGATTGGATATGAATTGCGTAATTTCGTCATCTGCGGTCGTCATTCGTCATTCGAATCGCTATAAGTGTATCGCGTCTACCAGTCAACGACATTGTTTTGAAGAAAGGCTACGTAATTTCGTCGTCTTATCAAGGTTTAAGCAAAAATTATTCCAGCTTCGCGGGTATTAACTCGACGAAAATCTCGTTGTTTTTGTTCAAATTGCTGTATTATAAAGTCTATCCGAAAATTCGGATATTTATCGGATCGGATCGGATATCTTAAATACATTCGGATCGGTTTCGGATATCCGATCCGATCCGAATCCGAACCGAATTTTCGGATATCCGCACATCTCTACCTAATACATCTGTTTTGTTCACCGCTGCAATGCGCGACGGGTAACACTGTTATTATATATTTGTAAAGTACGGTTTTAGGTAATTTTTTAATGAAATATTTTTTTATAACACTAAATTTTGTTTTAATCAACAGTCCTGGGCGTCAGGTAGTGAGGATTCCTGTTTTAAATGGTATAATTATATTTATATGTGTTGTAAATGTGCATAGAGGTTATCGTTTACTAATTTGATACAATTCAAGAGACAGAGCTATTACTGAGCCTAATAGGTACCAAGACTGGGTAGAGTTTATGAGGAAATATTTATAAGCTAAAACAGGTTACCAGCGTAACTGAAGCCTCCGGGGAAAACGATGCCCTGGAAGTGGTCGACAGTAACCTTCTGGTCTAGAAGGTCTTGCATGGTGACATCCCAGGTCTCAAACCCTGCCATGTAAAGGGAAGCGGCCATCTCCCTGTCTCCATTGGAACCTTCCTCCCGCACCACGGCAACTCTAGGACCTGTTGCAGCATATGATATTATAGTACTTGTGTAAGTAGTCTGAAACAGCAACAGTAATTTCATTTACTACCAGTTTCTATGGGAAAAGAAATGCCAAAACTTGTCGGTGCACTCAATTAATATTTTTAAAACAGTAAACAGCTTGGTAGGAACATAACTGTATCTTCTTGTGACAGTTTATTGGTGGGAGCATAGCGACCTTGTCTTGGGATATTTACATGGTGGGGGCATAGTAATCTTGTCTTGGGACATTTACATGGTGAGGGGGCAGAGTAACATTTTCTTGAGACAGTTATAGAAAATTTGCCTTGAGATAGTTAAATGGTGGAAGCAGGGTAACCTAGCCTGGAGACAGTTTATTGGCGGGGGCATAGTAATTTTGTCCTGAGACCTGTAAATGGTGAGGGGGCAGAGTAACCTTTTCTTGAGACAGTTACGTGGCGGGGGCATAGAAACCTTGCCTTGAGACAGTTACTGTACATGGTGGGGGGATAGTAACCTTACCTGGAGATTTTTGGCAGGGGTATAGTAACATTTGCCTTACAACATTTACATGGTGGTGGAAGCAGGGTAACCTTGCCTTGGAACAGTATCATGGTAGGAACATAATAACCTTGCCTTGATACAGTTACTGTACATGGTGGAGGCATAGTAACCTTACCTAGAGATAGTTTGTTGGTAAGGTATAGTAACCTTTGCCTTGAGACAGGTACATGCTGGGAGCATGTCAACCTTGTCTTGTGACAATTACATGGTGGAGGTGTGGTAATTTTACCTTGACATGGTGGGGAAAATAACCTTACAATAAGACACGTTCTAGGCAGGGACATAGTAAAATTACCTTGAGAAAGTTGCTTGGCGGGGGTAGGGGTGAAAGTGAGGTGGTAGCGAGGACCAGTTCGTGTCGCTAGAGAGTCAAACTCGGCCTTCACACAATCAGGATTGGCTTGTCGCTTCTCCAGCTGATAACTAGTCTCCTCCCAGAGTCGCATCAACGTCGACAAACTTTCATCCAGCAGGGTTTCATCACCATTATGGATGAGAATCTATAGCACATTTGGTTAAAATATGATAGTTTTTTTCACTTTTTTGGATTTATGTGGATCACAAATTTTGGATTTTCGTTGTTTGGAATATATCACACTGACCCATGTGGGGTATCATATTCCGTAATAATATTGGTTTAAGTAATAAATGATAAATCCCATAATAAATAATAATATAACCATACGTCTCCGCCTTCCATAGAGGTTGAAGAAGCTTATTTTTCTCTATTCTGAGGAAGAAAATATAGTAATTCTTTTGCCTTATTACAGTATTTTTTTGCTGTTTTAGTAAAAAACACAAATATCACCAAAAATAAAAATATTACTTATATTATATTTATATATGATAAGCTAAATACTTCTTTTAGCGAATTTCCCATAGGGAAGAAGCTATTACCGTAGGTCTCATGGTAAGACTTAAGCCCGGGACCATGTTATTTTTTCTCCTTTAGGTGCCTAGAGACCAAAAACAATAGTCGTTAAAATTTATATATATATATATATATATATATATATATATATATGTGTCTGTGAACACGATAACTCTCGTAGAAATGGTCCGATCGAGACCAAATTTGGTAGAGACGTGTACGTGTCCTACAAATGCTCGGACGAGTTTGTAAACCAGACATATCGGTCAATGGGAACAGGTAGTTTGGGGGGCTTTTGTACCCCAAAATGGGGTTTTTTGCGTTTTTCATATGTAATTAAAAATTTTTTTAGATTTAATCTTTCACCAATAAAATCAGCTTAAAAAACTACACAATTTAGTTTTTCTCTATCTCCAACGGTTACCGGGATGTAAAAAAATCTAAACACAGTACGTTGTATTTTGAGGCTCCAATGTTAATCTTATGGAGGATAAGGAAAAATAAATATTTCACTTATTAACCAATATTTTTGTATAAAAATTTATATTTAGCTTTATGTGGTTGACGTTCATCCATTTATGCTTAAAAATCATAGTTTATGTGTTTATCATGGCAGCAAACCTGCATACTCTTTTCCCATGTTAATCATATGGAGAATAGGCAAACTCCTTTATTTATGGACAAATGTTGATGAAAGTTGGTATAAATGTTAAAAATAAATGTTTTGAAGGTATAAATGCCTACTCTCAGTGTTCCTCGCAGCAGCAAACCTGCACACTCTTTCCCATGTTAATCTTATGGAGAATAGGTAAATAATTCTCACGTTCATCAACAGATTTTGACCACTTGACTTGTCGTATATTATTATTATTATATTATTGATTTGAAAATTCGCTGAGTACGCAGGTCTGCTGCGACGGGGGTATTTTATGCTATATACACAAATTTATTTATAGAATTAATTCTTTTTACATTCTAAAACCAATAAAGTTGGTAAAACTGCACAGAAAACTCATTCTTTTTTTACGCTATATGCACAAATTTATTTATAGAATTAATTCTTTTTAAATTCTAAAACCAATAAAGTTGGTAAAATTGCACAGAAAACTCACTAATAGAACATAAACACTCGCAAGCACAGTTGCAGATGACCAATCTCAACTCAAATCAGCTGTCATTGTACAACTTTGTTGTACATAACAACATTATTATTTATTATTATTATTTAACAGCTGATCAATATTTCCAAATTACCTATTTTATGAGATAGAATATATTAAGGAGCATTTTAATACAGTAAAATATACAGTTACATCAAAATGACTAATGGAATTGAGAAGCAAAGCCCGATTTATACTTAGGATTCGTTCACAAAGGAGATTGCAACAATTGCAGTGCAAAATTGTTCATATTTCAATGCTCTTTAAGTTCCAAAATAAGTGTTTATGGTCTGAGAGGTGGAATTGAATAATCATGCACTGCACTGTAGTTTTACTCAACAAAGTGACAAAGGCTAGTCAGAGGTGACTGCTTTTATTTTGTCAAACTCCCCCCCCCCCACATCCTTATATGGTAAAACCAGACCTATTTGTTGCACTTTACATAGCAGTGGCTACCTGAGCGTCCATGCCAGAAGAGCCAGTCTCCCCCAGGTAGACATAGGGCACGTTGTTGTCCCTGAAGACCTGTTGGACGTGTTTCACATCAGCCCTGCGCACCTCCAACACCCAGCTGAGCTCCTCGGCAAAAAGTGCGTACAGTGGTCGTTCGGCGCCACGGCAACGCTGCTGCACATCCACAGTGGCGCCAACCACACCTCCGAAACACATCTCTAGTAGACATGTGACTAGGCCGCCGTCACTGACATCATGGCCCGACAGGATGACTCCCTCTGTGACAAGAGGTAAAGGCTGTTACTATCCATTTCAGCCAAGTTCCAAGATCAAAAGTTTTACAACTACTTTGTATGCAGTAGCATGATGGTAAAATTCATTTAATAGGCCTACATAAATATGTTTATTAATATTAAAACTGGAACATAATCAATCTAAATGTTGGAAAAATACCGAAAGCTAAATCTGGTCAGATGTGATACAGATGGGTCTAGGCTGGGTGATCAAAATTGTTGGGTTTTGAGGTATTAGGAGGCCAGGTCTCATTATTCTCTAGCGGGTTGCTAGAGAATAAAATCATCAGTATTGTGGAATAGGAGAGATTCATGGGAGGAAAATTATCAATGAGGACGGTCTAAGGATGTTTTGTCAGTATGACCTTGAGGGCATGCCAATGATGTATCTTTCCAAGATCCAGCAAAGTTCAACAGGAGTCTAGATAACCAAAATTCTTACCAATATTGTTACATAATTATTTGGACCCCTGTAGCATTGAGGAAATTTTCTGAGAAAATTGTATGATCAAATAAAATCAAATGTAACACATCGTGGCACAACAGGAGATATTATGAATGGCTAATAAACGTGAAACAAATGGACTTTTACAACAAGATACGTAAAAAACATCCAACATTAACTAATTGATGTAGCAGTTATATAGAGCGCAGACAGGCCCAAAGGTAGCAAGCAATTAAAATAACCTATTTTGTAGTATTTTAGATAAAGTTGCATAGGATTGCTTGTATATAAGATAAGTAGATAATTTTTTATTTGCTGGTAATTGTGAAGGCAAAATATTATATTATTTTTTTATTTAAAAAATGTTCAAAATAAAAAAAAATTAAGTTAAAAACATAAGTGAAGAAATACTGTGTACTTATCGAACACGAGTCTCATGACTCAGCATTTAATCCGAACTTGGTGCTATGAGTCAGGTTCGTGTGTCTACCGCCAAGGGTTAAACTACCTTTTATCACAATCCAGATATTAAAAGGAACTATAAGAATTAATTGAAATGAGAAAAAACACTTTTTTAAGATAATTAATTATGATTCAAAGGGGAAGGTATAAGCTACAACAAAATGAAATGAAATGAAATGAAATGAAATGAAAAATGAAATGAAAAATTCTTTATTTTAACAGGCAAAGTTAGGGCCACATGGCCCTTTCTTACACTTAACCTGCATTAAAACATAAAAATAAAAATATGAACATAAAAATAAACTTATCCTATTACAAACAAAATATACTTAATAAAACATAGAATATACAAAATAAAAAATAAATATATTGTTTTTATTACATTACTTACACTCAAGCACATACACTCACATCAGCAACCGCCCCACCACAGAAGCCCTAGGACACGCCAGCCGAGACCATCCGATCAAAAAACAAAGTTTTTAGTGCCGCCACAAACTGTGATCGTTTTTCAATGGATCTTATATGTAGAGGTAGATTATTCCAAAGGCGACAGGCAGTGACAACAAACGCCCTATCATAAGCTGTGGTCACATGATGAGGTATTCGTAATGTGATTGATGAAGAACGTGAATTTCGCGAACTACCTTGAGATACGAATTTAAAGTCATCTCTAAAATAATTTGGAACTCCTGTTTTTAATATTGAAAAAAGTAATGACAGAATTTTGATTGCTCTTTGATCTTTCAATTTCAAAATTTTTGCTTCAAGGTAGTAAGGCGTGATATGCTCATAACGTCTAAGACAATAAACAAATCTCAAGCAATAATTTTGAGAACGCTGGAGCATATCCGCCTGTGTTACAGTCATGTCATCGATCAGTGAGTTGCAGTAAGTAAAGTGGGGAAGTACAAGTGTTTTGACCAAATGCAGTTTAGTGTGTAGTGGCAAAAAATTCTGTAATTTCTTGAGTGAGTGTATTGATGCGAAAGCCTTTCAACACAAGTGAACAACAAGTGAAGTTCAACAAGTGAAGAGATTACCTCCAATTAGTTGCTGAGTGGAGATGAACGCCCGTTTGAGCAGCTGGGGGTCGTCAACGTCAGGAGATGAGTCGCCCAACTGTCCGTAACACTGGGCGAGGGCAGATCCACCCAGTCTGGCACGACCCGACACATCGACCAACAGCAGACACCCAACTCCTGGGGCCTTGAGGTCAGGAGTCACCACCTGGTGGATGTCAGGACAAGGGGCGTAACTCGACACCACCAGCGCACCTGATAACATAATCTCCATAAACACAACTGGCACCTTGAACATATTTCAACTACTGTGGAACTCAAATTTCTTTAATTGGAAATCTACTTTAATTCAAAAATTTCCTGTGGTCCCTAGCATTTTGTATTCAAAAAATGCTACAAAATCAGGCAATGGTGCCTGTTGGGATGGCATTTGCAGACATGTATGCCTTAGATCATTTTGTGATGTATTTGTTTTTTTTTGTTACATATTATTTTTCATTCTTCAAATTTCAGGTAAAATTCAGGTTTTGATGTTTATTTTTTTAACTTACTCGCCCAGAGCGTTAACCCTGAGCTATCGTGCGAGTAAAATTTTTGTACCGGTTGCTAATTTGGTACTAAGCTCAAAATTTTTCCTCATACAAAAATATTTATATCCTCATGCCAAATGACAGGTTGAGTTAGTTACCTGGGGCTTTAACAGTATCGGACCGCACTCTAGCAGCCATGCTCAGCGAGTCCTTGCCTCCGTCTACAGCGATGCCCAGCTGACACATGAGTCGACACATGGCCTGACAAGCATCGTAGAGCGCAGCACCTTCGCCAGGCAGCTTGGCTGCCCACATCCAGTTCCCGCTACATTTCACATCCTGTATCCATTACGCACTGATTATTATGAGAAAGGTCTCATAGTAAGTTACACTATTTTTTTATACACACTTGCCTAATAGGATACCTCCAAAAAATGGGAAAGGTCGATAGTGCAGCCTATTGGTACGGGTACTCTCCCCGGGATGATGCTCGACACACTTTTTTTGCGAATGGCGGGCAGTCCAGAGAAGAGCTTTGGAGTTGGAGGGTTACGAGGGCCCTTTTCGCCCACGAATCTGGCCCCTCTCATGACATCTCATGAGAACTGGAGTCTTATCTCTGCTTTTGCAGATAACGTTCTCATGAGAAAGAAAATAAAAATCATGACTATCTTTGATCTTTCCTAGAGAGAAATTGAATAAGACATCGCTGTTTTTTGGCTTCACATACCACATAAAGCTTTAACCCTCAAAGGGGCAGAGCTTTAGAACTTAATTTGTATTTTTTATTTTTACTTTCACTTTGCAACTCTTGCTTAAAATACTAAGCATAAACAAAAAAAACAAAATGCCCCCCGCTTAATCACACAGTCGTAAAAGAAGTAAAACAGCTATCCACTGCAATCCCAATTAAGCCTAAAAATACCGTAAACTTCCACCCAAGCCGGTCACCATTTATTTAAGGTGGGCTCTCCACCCCCGTACCACACATTTGCAAGCCAAATTAGGATTGTTCATGGTCGGGATTCAAATACCCGTACTCATTGTAAAACTTTATTTTGCTAATCGTGTTGGTAAATGTTTGCAATAAACCCACGATCACCAACAAAGAAAATAACTTTATTTAGTTAGTTAACCATAGTTCATAATTATTTAAAATCATATATCGTTAATTAAATTAAACAATGTAAGCGTAAGGACCTGTTACAGTACCTGAATGTCTGTGATGCGAGCGAACACAAGGTTGGAGAGAGACTCGGCTACAGCCATCCTGGCGCCAGCCGCACAATCCACCAGGCCCTTGATAGGCTGCTCTCCGATGGCGGTGGCCACACCTTCCTGCAAACATGGTCATTCACTATTACAACCATACAACCATTATCAAAGATAATAGTTGTAAAAGAACGGCTGCATAGCCTCAATAGAAATTACAAACAACAGTACTTAACTGTAATTCCCTAAGACGAGAGTCGTCCCAGACGTAAGTTACACTATTTTCTTATGTTCGCATGCCTGTAAAAAACGGTCAGATCATATTTCTTGCAAGGAACTTTCGCCTAAGTGTGGAACAGCACTGTAAGATTTCTATTCAACTGCCATGATGAATTTGGTAACTAGAAACTATAGACTACACTTAATTCCTACCACAAAGAATGAAGACTGAATATTAAAGGGCAACCTCGAGAAAGATCAAAACAGAGATAGAGATGGTTGATATAAGTGAAAGCATACATTGAGAAAATTATTGCAGAAGAGGAAGATGCAGAGGACTGGATAACCTGATGAAGATTTGTTGGTGTAGCCAAATAAAAACAGTAGTGAGTTTCAAATGAACGGAAGAAAACCTGGAGGAAAACTCAGGAGAAGGTTGATTGACGAGATGTAGAAGCAAGAGGAGTGCAATGGTAGTGTGAGGAAGGACGTAAGAAGAGAGAGTCCAAGTGAACTCCCAGACCTGGAGAACCAGAAGGGGTAGGATATGAATGAATGTAATACATGTAATTAATAAACATTGTTATACTAAATAAAAAAAAATAATTGTGAGGATGAAGCTCCTAAAAATAAATATAGGGTTCACCCCCTCATTCTCTCTTCCAATTCCCCCTCTCCCTCGCTAAGTTCCCTGCTATACAAACTGTGTATATCTTTATTTATCTTTTATTTATAGATTTTTTCAGACACACAATTCGATAAATAAAAATATTACAAGTAAGATCAAGTTATCTACAAGGAAAAAATTCAAATGTTAGGGTATCAACAAAGTGCTTTGCATGGATTTAAATATAATGAAAAAAGGATTTTTTTGACATACGAGGGGGTACCCAAAAGTAAACGGAATTTGTCTGCTGAGGGCGGAGCTTTGGTAGTACGGGTGAGCGCCACTAGGGCGTTTCTAGCGCAACTTTTTACCAGTTTAGAACCATGCAGGTCGTTGAGCTAGCACATTCTGTACGTCTGTAGCGTAATTTTTTGCTGTAGCTGTTTCACTGTATAGGGCAAGGGTATAAATACCCTTTGGCTATCTCGACCTTTAGATCTTTTGTTGTAGCACCCTAGTTGAAGTTAATCCAACAACTCTAGTCAGATGAAGCATACAAATTGTGCAAAACTCAGCTGTTTACATTCTTGGGGTCCAAAAAGATCCAATCAAAGAATTTAAACCTTCTCTGACTCAGAGCCAGAAGTGAGTAACAGACTCAACCTCCTCCTCGCAAAATCTGCAGGAGTCTGATGTTCTTGAGGTGTTCCTTCAGTGGTCCATGTCCTGTCAGAAGCCCCACCAATAAGCTGATATCCCCTTTAAAGATGGACTTGAATCCCACAGTAAGTAAGTATTACTCACAGTGCTGAAGAGCGAGAGGGCGGTGACCGCGACGTCGCTGAGTGGAGTGTGCAGCGGACCAACACACTGCTGTTGCGCCACCAGACCTGTCACGCAACGGTCCACCTTGTTAGTGAGGAACCGCTTGCTGCCGACACTGGTCAACCGCAACACTCGCTGCAGGGCTGCCAACACGGTCAGGTCCTGACGGAGGTTCAGGGCTCGCACCACCACTGGTTGTCTCTCCATCACAAACTCCTGGCCATCAATTAGTTTCATAGTTAAAACAAAGAATTTAATTTTAATTTTTAAAAAAATTGGTAAGATTAATATTTATTAATGTCTGTTTACTGTACAGTGCTTTGTGTGAAAGTAATTCAGTCAGTGAAGTGTTAAGTGTCAAGCGACAAGTGAAATCACTTTACAACATAAACATAAGACATGAACTCTTTTTGAAAAATGGGAAAAATTAAGAGGCTAGACTGTGGTCAAACTATTACAGCTATTTCTAAGGCGGTGTCCTAGCTGGGTGATAAAAAGTCACTTAGTCATCCGAGAGAGCGAATCAAGTCTGACGACGTAATTGAGTGTCTCCCGTAGGCCATGAAGTGTCACAATGTTATTGATTGAGAAAAAAACTTAAGCTCGTTTTGCTGGACAGTTCTATTATTTTTACTTTCGGTTCCAAGAAGAAGCCGTTCAACCGAAGAAGTGCTACAAATGAGATTTTTAAAGACAGGTATAAATTTTGTGAGTTCCACCATTTGTATAAAAAGTTTAGTTGTATCTTGAACTTTTATATTTAATTTATCAGCTAATGAAGTACATAGATGACTGCACATTAATCTGATATGATAATGAGGATGACTTAGGTTCCATAAACTAGGCTGTTTTTGCACAGCACTGATCAAAAACTCACTCTAGTCACTCTCACGATCCACGCGACCAAAGACAAACGTATTTCTCTACTGTCGCTCGCGTCGTGTATCGTTCAACTAGGATGCTCTCATGCTCAGCCATCTGTTTTACATATTTAGGTGGACAACCGAGCGATTTGTTGTCACCTAGCTAGGACAGGGCCTAATGCTTATGACATCGGGCGACCAATCCGGTAAAAAATAAACTAACCTTTAGTAATTCAACATTTTTGGTAATCTAAAACCCCCTCAGTCCCATAACTGTCTGATTATCAATAGCAGGCATGTAATCGAAACTGTAGAATAGTATAATGGTATATTTGTGAGCTTAGCACTTATGTATAGTATGAATAAAGAGTTTAAAAGTAAATTCAATTAAATGAGAAAAGGATATCAGTTTTCACACAAGGTTGGTTTTCTTATCAAATCTTATTTCCAACACGGTAACTGAAAAGCATGCAGCAAAAAAACCACTAATTATAAGGTTTTATAAAGACTGTGCACCTTTTGTGGCATTTTTCCAAGAACCAATTCCAAATCCAAATTGAACGGATGGTTCTCCCCTTCACAGTTGTAGTTGGACTCAAGGTATTTAGCTGGATCTGGATTATCCTCTTCTGACAAAATTACCTGTTACAATAAACATATTTCTTAGAATATAATATTTGTAAAAGATACATTAGTTTTAACATCATTATTTTAACTTTAAAATCAAAAAAACTACCAACACAATATAATTTTAAACCTACGATTACAACTAGTACTTTTTAATGAAAAAAAAGTTCAAAAATTTAAATCAAAGGAAACAAACATATATTTTTTATACTTGTTGGGTTATAAAACAATACATAACTGAGGTATCTAAACCCTTCAGTATCATTTCAATGTATGTCATAATTCTGGGATTTTTATATTTTACAAATTTTATAATGGCCTCTAATTTGAAATTATGTATTTGGTCTGATCATTTTTAAAAGATCATGTGAGGTTGAAAATATAGTAATGATATACATTGCTGATTTTGAATCATTGATTTGAGTATCAATAGTCATAACAGTGAAACCCCTCAAATACAAACCCCGGAAATCCGAACACGATCTCGGGATAACAGAAAAAATGAAATATCTGAGAATTTAATTTTTTTTATTTAATCACACAGATTTATTTTTCAAGGTTCAACACAAAAAAAGGATACAAGATTGAACAAATAAAGTTTTTTCACCTAGAGTTTATTATCTTTAACTGTCACAGTGAAAAAAGTCTTCAACCAGACTTGAGACGTGAGAATGATTTACTTTTTGGCACGCCATCAACTAGCAACAATGACATGTCATGGGACGGGACGTACATCTACCCGTCAAGGTCACTACCCTTTCGAACACTGAGTCACTCAGCCTGTATAATCCCAATCGCGGCGTCTCTTTGCTTTCTGCAAATACAGTAATGAAATAAGAGTGTAATATCATTTCACGGGAAATCCCAACAGGCTTCAGCCCAATTAGGTCAAATTTGAGGGGTTCCATTCATGTTCCATTACATTTTAGAATCTGGAGGGTTGACAGCAAGGCAAGCCTACGTGGAATATTGTACAGCTATTGGAAATGGGATTCATAAGGATAGGAAATGCAGGACAAGTAGTCTACCTAACTCTTAGAGAAGTAAATAGAAACCTCCAAATCAATCTAGATCCGGGCTCAAGCCACTTGACACCCAAAAAGGTTTGTTCTCCAACTCAATAACAACCAAGTCCCCCAGAAAACAAAAGGGTAAACCCTTGAGAGCCCTCAACTTTGCATTTGAGGGTACACACCCTATGACAGGACATCCCCTGCCCAACATCCTTCTTCCAGGTCATCCCTACCAGGTGGACAATAAGGAGATACACCACTACCTGAGAATTCTGCTGTTTAGGCTAAACATCCTCAACAACTGGGAGTCAATACCTATGAGAATCAAGAATTAACTAAGGTAATAGGGCAGTCTGAGGGGCATCAAAACTCAACTTGGACAGGGCGCTTCTTAAGTAGAAGAGAGTTATTAGATGCCTTGTGAATCTTAACTTCAGGAACATTTTATTCATTTATTTATTTATTTAATGCTACAAAACAGAATTTACATTCCAATTACATTGCAGCATCTTACATACATAAACATTATAGAACAATAGCTCGTAACTTAATTAATTTACAAAATATAGGCTATTACGTTTTAGGAATCACAATTGAATATATTAAATATATTGAAATATATTGAGTGAATAATATTGAAATTTGTCGGTAGTCTTTCAAAGACCTTTCACAAAGATTCTCACAGCAGTCTCGCTTTACATAAAAGAAACAATCGTCCACACCATCACAATCTCACAACCACGACACAATGATCTACATGAATATAATAATAGAAACACAACCAATTTCTCTCTCTCATAACACCACTTGGGTCTCAAGCAAATACCAACCAACAAAGGAGCCTTTTACCACAATAACCTGTCAAACCACCTGAAGAAAGAAGACTCTAAGCTCCTCAAAACACAGCTGACAGCATGGCTTCTGAATAAACCATTCTACTCAGAGGGGGAGTTCCAAAATACATAACTTGCTTATATATTTTCATTATTGTATTCTACCATTCTTGATATACTTATTTGACTCATGACTATTCTCAACGAATCTGGAAAATAAATAATTGTTTATCTATTGACACTGGCTAGTCAAAGGACCTGCTACTAATTTTACAGATTCTTTTTTAAGTACCCAATTATGATCTTTGGACAAGTAAAAAAAAACTAGACAGAAATTTGACTATAGCTAAGAGACAGAAACTCTACAGATGTTTCCCATCGTCTTTTATCCCTGCACTCACCCTCCCGTTGCCAGTGACAGTTCCGACAAAGTTGACAGGACAGCGCTCCCTAGCAGCAATGCGCCTAAGCAGCTCGACGTCACCAGTTCGGCATAGCAGCGCATCGTTCTCCTGGTACTCGGCACCCCATAGCTCGAGCGTGCTGATGCTGGGGTCACCCAAGGTGAAGCGCTTGCTGAAGATAATGGCTCCAGCCGGTTCTACCAGCTCCTTGAGCACATTTCCTGGAAAATTCAACAGGCAAAGATGGAATATTTCATGAAAGAAAAAGCACTGTTATAAATTCAGAGAGCAAACACTCATGCATCCAGAGATGTTTCAAGATCAAACTGCTATTCTCTAAATAAAATCTGCTCTACCTTCTAGCCAAAAACTCAAATATAAACATATTCATCAGTCATAACCCCTTTGAAGATTTACCTACAAATCTGGTATGAACTATTTGTTGACCACAAATAATTAATTTAATGACAAAGCTTTTTTACTGAAAAACCCAGTTACTTCATTAAGGTTATTAATTAAAACTCCAAATAGACAAAAACAAAACTAGCTAGATTGAGAACCAAACCAACACAAAATATCCTTGAGATATCATAATTAAATTGACAAATCTTAATCATCTCCTGGTCAAAAAACTCACATGGTTGAATTGAGTGGGAATTGCGACTTGAATTGACTCAAATATTGACCTGTGACATTCTACTCTCTAGTAGTTGTTTAAAAAAAGACTTTACCTGATATTTAGCGTATTTTTAGGGTACTATATTTTAATAGTAATTGAAGTATTCTGTTTGGATTATTTTTATTTTTAGACTGGATCACCAATAATGGCGAAACATGATTCCGAGTTTTAATTGTCTGAAATTTATCATAATGACTAGTAAATATTACCGTCATTACTATTGTTCTTATTAGGTAAAATATGTACTAAATAATTTACTAGAAACATCACTGTGCATAAGCTACAAATGCTACCTCACGCAAGCATTAGTTCTGGGCACTTACCAATTTAATAGGTATAGAACTGCTGAAAGTGGTACACACTTTTGTGACTGGAAGAGGGGAAAACAAATTTAATTAATTAATTTAAAATCGACAATATTTGATCAAACTATCATATTCTTTTAAGTTTCTTTAAGTTCTTTAAAGTAAAGAGGACAAACCCCCTTTCTCTCTATAAGAATAACATTGGGAGCTCTCAGACAATGTAAGATGTTTATTATGGACTGTAAATTTAATTATTCTCTGGAACCGTTAGTCGTAGAAAAATAATTTAAAATACTAGTTAGTTTATTTTTTAGTTGGTTTTAATGGTGGTAGTCAAATTGTACTCTACCTTTATTGTTTTCGCAGAAAACTTTAAAATATGAATTTTTTGACATTTAACCCTAGAAGTGGCAAGCTTTTTACTCTTAACTGTAACATAAAAATAGTTACTAATATCTTCATGAAATATCAAAGTTTAAACAAAAAAAGCTTAAAACATGCCCCCCCCTTATAACCACTAACCACAAAAGCAAAACAGGTGTCCACTGCAATCCCAATTAAGCCTACAAATGGCGTCAACTTCCACCCAAGCCAGTCACCGTTTATTTAAGGTGGGCCCCCACTCCGCTTTACCACACATTTGCAAGCCAAATTGGGATTGCTCATGGTCGGGATTCGAACCCGAGCACTTCCGAATGGCTAGAACGTTACGCTCGTCAGCGTAGTGCGTTAGCCGGCTCGACCAATCAGTGCCTGGGAGTAGAAAGCGCTTACTTGGTTATAGACCTGCCCGGTGGCAGGCTCGTGTACTTCGAGAGCAGTTTCGGTTGTTTGCTCCCAGAGGGCAAGACAGTCACATAGGCGATTGTGTCGAACAAGTACACTAAACTCACGACAGATGCCTACACCTGCCAATTCTTATTGAATATGTAAATGCGTCGTAAATTATGACTTTGCCATTTCTAGGGTTAAAAGCCTATAATTTTTAAACCCTCATTTTCAGAGAAATGCGGGTGGTGTCATATTATTAAGTAGGCCTACTCTAAGCACTGTAAGCTACTAAATTTTAATCAAAATCGTTAGAGCCAATTTTTAGAAATTTGGATTTTTCATATTTCGCACAACATACCCTTAAAAATCAAAATTAAAAAAAAAATTCCAGGAGATATGGTGAGTGTATGCATACGTACCAAATTTCACCTAAATCGGACCAACAACGTAGTCTGTGGCTCTGTACAACTCCAGACACACACACATCTACATACACAAACAGACAGACATCATGTCGCAACCCACTTTTTGCATTCAGGGAACCCCAAAATAGATATACCCACTCTCAACTCAAATTCAAAAATTTTGACAAAAACAATTATTTCTTTATATATTATTGTATAGGTGGGAGAAAGTAAAATCATAAACAATTTAGTTACTGACCATTCCCGCCGGCCCCTTGATCGTGGATGCTGCATATCGGATTGCCTTCCGGGTGCTCGATGCAGGCACGGATCACCCGGTTGAGCTTCTGTTCCATTTCCGCATCTCCACGCTGGACCGCACCAAAGTCTAACTCCGACTGGTTGTCTCCTTGCACCTGTGAGTGAGATTTCATACACATATGTAACTATAACGTTTTCTAGATGGAACAATAACCTGTATAAATTTTACATCAGTTGTGTTCCAAGTAATGTATGATTCAGCTTTTGAATTACAATTATTTAGTAGCCAAGAAATTTAGAAACCCATTCACCTGAACGGAACTAGCGGATCCCCCTCCGACACCAATCCTGTACACTGGTCCCCCCACCTTCACTACCTCCATGCCTGGAACATAGGCGAATAAAGAAATAATTATTTAAGTATTAATTAATTTTTTAATCTCATCAATCACCATGGGCTAATGGTCAATGCTGTAAATTAAAGATAGAGTGGTAGCATAGCAATGTTAAATCACTTAGTCTAGCCAGAGGTGACAGCCATTCTTTCATCGTTCTTGGCGTCTTGACGGCCATCTTTAAAGCGCTTAACCCTTTCCACTACCGTTTTTTAGACCCTATCCGCCCCTACAGATCCTAGTTTGTAATCGGTTTTTTGTGAAAAATTGATTTATTAACTATAATTCAATAAAATGACCAAAACTTGTACATATTATATATTTAATATGTTTATGTTAGTTTTATACACACTCACAAAGCCAAAAAACTACTTACTAGCTATTGTTGTTTGTAGTCCCTTAGTGTATGATATTTTTCAAAACACTCTCCAGGATGTAAACCGGGCTTGTCAGTACAGGTCTTGCAATAGAATTTTGTCTCCCTCCTTCCCCCAGGCACTTTGCGGTTACTACAAACCTTGCAATCTTTTGAGGTTTTAGTGTCCTGCAGATAAATGAAATGCTGCTTTTTGTTTAGCCGCTCCTCAGTTGACGCAGATGACGGGCGTCCTCCAGGTTTTCCTTCATTTCTCACCTCACCAACTAGCTGTGCTATAATTTTTTTCCTATACTTGATCTGAGGAATGTAGGCATTGTCCTGAATGAATAGTAAGTAAGAGTTCACCACTGATACCTCAAGGAGCCAAAAAAACATCTTACGCCACCATTTGATGGACTTGCGGACAAAACCATAGCTGGAGATGAAGTGATCCGCCAAGTCTACACCGCCCATATACTGGTTATATTCACAGATCATCGATGGTTTTACGACTTCTTCATATACCACCCCTTTAGCTTTCCTCTGCACTACTTCTGTGCTGTTACCACTACTGGTACTCAGCATCAGCACATTTCGTTTGTCCCGCCAAACTAAACAGTGCACATCTTTATCAGGTAAACGTAAAAATGACACCAATTCATGTTTCCCTAAGTTTAATTTTTTTAGAGCCTTTTTGTTTTTCATTTCATGTGGTAGGCCATGTCTTGAGCCAACCACAGAGCCTGTGATTTGTACTTTCATTTGTTTGAGTGCCAATGCGAGCTCAAGGCTTGTATAGCCTCTGTCAGTAAAGACATGGAATCCACAGTTTGGATATTTCTCGGTGAGCTTCTGTACCAGGTGTAAAACTATTCTTGAAGTGGCAAGAAGGTCAGGTCTAACTAGGCTCTCTGTTGTAGTTTTACCATAGTATGGCTCAAAACTCCAAATATAGCCACTTTTGGCATCAGCTAAAACAAAAATTTTAAGTCCCCATTTTGAAGGTTTATCCTTATTGTAACATTTAAATTTAATTCGGCCTTTAAAACTTACTGTGCTTTCATCAACAGATATAAAATAAGATGGCATAAAATACATCATGCACTTTGACTCAATATAAGCAACTACATTTTTTAGTTTGTCTCCTCTTGATCTTGTTCTTGCATTAGGATTGGGTGGGCAGAGATGGAAAGCCCAAAATATTTGATAGAAGCGTTTCCGGGCAAATATATCTTTAAAAAAAGGTTGTTTTTCAGTCCAATCTTCTGAAAAATATTCCTGTAACGAGGATTTAGGATGCAATCCCATATTTAACAAAACCCCAACAAAAGCTTTCATTTCATCCAAGGTGACCGGCACCCAACCATGCCAAATCGACCACTGACGAAGCGGTGTATTTTTATGAATTTTTTCCAGTGCATACCGGTTGGTTTCATGAGAAATTTCTAATAATAGTTCTTCAGTCATGAACAATTGAAAATATTCAATTTCATCTCTAGGTTTTCTACCTTCAGGAGAAATATAACCAGAATTTTCTGTGTAAAACTCCGGTGCAAAATCAGGAACAACTCGGTTCATTTCAATAATTTCCCAAGTATTACTAGGTCTATGGGAACCAGTGAGATTCTGGATTTGAACATTGTCTGAGGATGTAACCCTCATACTTGTTACATTGTTTCTACGTTTATTTAGCCTGGTATCATTAGAATGTTTTCTTTTAGCTCTTTGAGTTGCTATCCTAGGACTAGTTGTTTGTAGGTTAGGCCTACTTGGCTGGATAGAGGTGCTTGGGCCTGGACCAAGCAATAAAAGATTATTTGCAACTTCATGAGAAGGACTAGATGTAGTAGGCCTACTACTTACCTCATCATGTGATGTAGAGCTATCACTTTCGCTGTTTGAAGGGTCATTCCTATGGTAACCTATTTCTTCGTCGCTAAAAATAGCTTCATCTGACGACGAATCTTCTAAAAATAACTCTATTTCACGATCAGTAACTGTCTTTTTACCTGCCATTATAAATGAGTCGATCAAATTTCATTAATTAATATTTTAATAATAACTATAACCTGAAATTGAACAGTACACAAACATCGACAACGTAAACAAACAATGCACACCGGTAAACAATACGAACCGAGTCAGAGGCAGACGACTTCGTAACGTAACCAGCACAACACAGATTCCAAAGCCATCTAAATAATAATAGATATGACTATTTTTCGTCTAAATACTATAATAAAGTCAGGAAGACATCTAAAATAGAACACAAAGCTTTTTTAACCGTCAAAACGATCGGAAATCATTATTAAACGACGGAATACTCAATGTCGGCCCACAGCCGACCGAGGATAGGAGCGGCCATTATTCTATGTCGGCCCACGGCCGACACGGGAGTGGAAAGGGTTAATCCACTTGAAAATGAAGTGGATGATAATTTTCTCCAGATAATTACCACCATAAATAGCCATCAGCTCAGTAATTTATTTTTAATATTTTTTCAGTAATTTATACAGAACTTTTATGGAGTTTCACCAAAACTTGATGTTCATTTGTTGATCAGTGACTTCATCAATTTCCATTTTCGACGAACAGTAAAAACACACAAAATTAAAGCAAACACACTGCACAACGTTCCGGGGAGTACTGATGGCTCATTGGGCCTCAGGCAGCCTGAGAGGCTGGTGGGCGGGGCTTCACTCCAAAAGCAGCCGCCATATCCAACCAGTTCGCGAACTTATTGGACAGACCTTGTATTTCCCAAGTTTAATATCAAAGTCAACTGACTCAAATCGTTCTCTGGAATTAACTCTAAACCCCGTATGCCCCTTTAACCCTAAAAATGTGAAAAAGTCGTGATTTCTGATGTATTTACAAATTAAATTATTTTTCCGAAGTGGCAGGGGGACATATTGCCACTTGAGAGTGGAAACTTAAACTATCTCAAGTAGTATTCTCAATTGACACTATAGTATGCTTAATACACAATTAAGCACTTTCTCAGACTGGTACTGTGGTCCCTTGGTGAAAGCGTTGGCTGACAAGGGAAGTGTTTGAAGCCAGTAGGAAGTACAAGGGTTTAAATCCCAACCATGAGCAATCCAAATTAGGCTTATAAATGTATGGTATAGTGGTGGGAGATCTGAACTAAAATAAACGTTGACTTGGATGGAAGTTGACGGCATTTTTAGGCTTGGTTGTGACTACGGTGGACACCTGTTTTGCAAATTTTAGTGTTTTCTGATTATTTTAAGAAAAGATGCATGATGAGATCATCTTTATTACCTTACAACCCGATTTCCCACAAACTCATCACCACCTACCTCTCTCCGGGGGCTCTTTATCCACCAGACCCGCCTCCACAGCCCCCACACCTCCGCTGAACATGATAGGCTTTATCCACTCTCTGCGCTGCCCTGTCGCATCACTCAATCCAAACGCTCGGGTGAACCCACATACCACAGGTTCCCCAAACTTATTCCCATAGTCTGATGCTCCATTGCTAGCTTCTACCAGGATCTCCAGAGGTGAAGCCAGGTTAGGAGGGTATTCTGCTATTTCATCTTCCCATGGCTGTTTATAATCTGAAAAATAAACAAATGAATTGATCACTGACCTCACATCAAACAATAGAAAAAATTAGAACTCTAAAATACTATATAATAGCAAGCTAACCTCCTTAGCACTTTTTAAATGTATATGTTTTCAAACGGAGGATAAAATCGAACATTCTTAAATACATTGGAAAACGAATAAACCAATTTATGCACTGTCATCCATCTTTGAAGCAGTTTGTAGTGGAGTCGCGATCCTTATCTACCGAGAGATAACATCGGTCAGAGTTTGTCAAGCACCCCGTCTTCGGGAGCGTCAGTTCAGTTCAGTTCCTGACAGTGCGTGGACGACTACGGACATCCTCTACCGCCGTGTAAGTTTTCCCGTTCACTATATCTTTTCTTAATACCTTGCGTCCAGGAGATCTGTTCCGTTACGTATTAAAATTCTAGTCTGAGCGGTTCTGTGTTTCCTCCAGGGCTGGGACCTGCTCATCGTACATTTAATTTTATAATATTAGAGCAATCCTGTGACTCCCTCGGAGCTGGGATCTGCTACGATATGTTTTACAACTCTCACCCTGAGCGGTCCTGTGTCCCCTTTGGACTGGGACCTGCTTGTGTCCCAAATATTAAAGCAATCCTGTGACTCCCTAGGATCTGGGATCTGTTCGGATATATTCTACGGGTTTTGGTTTGAGCATTCCTGTGTTGCCCATTAGGGCGCTGGGAATCACCCATTCCCACCTTGAGTATCCCTATTTACGCCCGAAATAATTAAGTGTTACCGTGATACTGCCGCTTGTGTTATCGCCCTCTCTCCCCCTCACCAGGACATTTTAAGTTTGGAGTTTGGTTTTAAAAAAAAAAAAAAAATTTTAAGTTTGGTTAAAATGGTCTGTATCAATCCTTGTCTCGATAATGTTATGCTGCCAAATTAGTATTTATAACCTGGCCCTGCTGGCTATCCGGCAAGATACCCCCCAATACCATTACAAGTTCCATTGTTTTCCGTCTTTAAATCAGGTTGTTTTGGATTTGTTTGGGTATGCTTTAGGTTGTTTTCACATTTTTTTAGAAACGGATGACAATCATGGTGCTCTAAGTACACGGGAGTATATGGATGTATTTATGCGTACGCACGCCAAACACATTCCAAAATCAATACAGCAGTGCAGCCTTCCTCCCACACTTGTTCCATCAGACTACGTTGACTTGTTGATCGTTGTCTTGTTTAGTGTAGTTGAGGAGGAAATTATACTGAATTACTGTCTTGTGAATTTACGACTAATGATTTAAAACTCAAAACAAATTTATTTAGTTAGTCTTGTTTAGTGTAGTGGAGGAAATTATACTGAATTATTGTCTTGTGAATTTACGACTAATGATTTAAAACTCAAAACAAATTTATTTAGTTTTTAAAGCCTGTTTTAATAGGGGTAGTCAAATTATTTTATAAAACTGTTGTTTTGCTAGAAAAAAAAAAAAAAATTAAAAGTCCATACTTTTGAACCATTTTACAGACATGCAGGTGGTGTCATATTTGTTGGGATCTTAATAACTCGTCTGTAACTTGTCTCCGACACGTGATTGGTAACTATACAGTATTTCTCCTCGTAGTTCCAACTCTTTTTAAACGATGTTGCTATATCCTTAAGAAAACATTTATAAATTTTGTTTTTCCTTGGTTGGCCAACCTGTTGAGTTGTTATTTCGCATTATTTGGATTTTTCAGTGGTGGTTGGCCGGTTCGTAAAGCCGTAAAGAGTATTTTTTATGAAATACATTTGTTTGTATAAATATATGGTTTTTATATCCAATGTAAAAAATACTTTGAAATTTAAGAAAATATATGATTCAAGTGGTTTCAAAGAATATTTCAATAAAAATATAACCCTTACTTAAAAAAATATTTGTTTTACTTTAAATATTTTTATGGTTGATAAAAATTTTTTTTGTAAAATAAAAATAAAATAATACTATGCCCTCATAAATTACCAGCTTATAAAAAAATATCATATTATCTCAAACACAAGCAATTTTATGCAACCTTTCTTCAAACTCAACAAAATGAGTAATTTAAATTATTACTTTAGGGTCTGTCCATATTCTATTTAACAGTTAGTTTACCTGGAATGAGAAGGTTGCCGACACAGTACCCCGCAGTGCCAGCAATGCAGTGTCCCCCTCGCCCTACGCCCTGGACATCTCTGATCCTGCCTCCCGTGCCCGTTGTGGCTCCACTGCACCGTGGACAAAAAACACAAGTAACAAGTCTGACAAGATAGAAGAAATATACATCATTCACTGACTTATCCTGAAGTTTCAGGAATTTGTTTGATTGACAAGACAGACAAGCAGACTAAGATCACTGTGGTAAGAAATATTACGTAAAATAACCCAAAATTTGGGCTTTTAATCTATAATATTAAAAAGAAGAGGTGGTTTCTGTATGTTTGTTTGTCTATTGTGGAAACTAAACATGAAAATACTGAACCGACCGGTTTGAAATTTTTTACACAAAAGTAGATCTCAACCTAACGCTAATTATACACATTCATTTCCTTACAATGCCCTTGGGCTACGCCCCGTGAACATCCAAGGTTTCAATGTTTACATTTTCAAAGTATATCAACATAAAATTACTTGAATGTCAGCAGCTTATTCAACGAGGTCATCATATTTACTAAGACAAACATTTTTCTTTACAAGTACCTGATCCAGGGCTCAATAATTATGAAGGTATTGTGGATCCATTCGAAGTTTGTTGTAGATAGGATGATAGAAATCTTTTATGGGGAGTGCAATTAGTTGCTGTATACAAAAGAGAGATCTGATGGAGTGCAGAGCAAAAAAAAAAGAAAAGTTTCCCATCAGTTGGTTGGAAGTTGTTTGCTTTTGAGGGCTAGGGTAATGGTATTCCAAATTATTCCATTGTATCTTTCAACCAGTTCATTTCCCTAGGACAGTATGGAAAAGACAGACTAGTTGTCACTCTTCGAGTGGATAAAGGAAGTTAGTTCATGTGACAAGAATAAGCAACCTCTATCAGAGTGAACAAATGCAGGAAGAATGCAAAATAAAGAGCATTTGCAGGATATGTTAAATGTTTGAGAATAGGGATTACATGAGCACTAGAGACTTAGTGGCGTAATGTGTTCCTCTAATGAATGTGGGAAAAATTTAGACATTTAGTGTTCAAGAATGTTAAGTCATTGAGACTCCATTGAACTTGTACTAAAACTGTTTTTATGATCTTTAAGTAACTCAAAGAATAATGATAATACAAAGAATAATGATGACGATGGAATGGGAAGATGACATTATAATGCCAAAACAGCTCTATTACAACAGAAAATAGTCTATTGTCAAAGTAATACAGGTAGAGTATTATCAATTATGTTGTTATATTTTAAGTTTAATTTAATTTGCTTGTTTAAATTGCTCCTAATATACTTTTCAAGCTCAACCCCATTATAGACCCTCCGACGTACCTGAATGGAGCAACTCCTGTCGGGAAGTTGTGTGTTTCTGCAGTGAAGGCTATGTGTGTCAGTCCTCGGCTGAGGGTGAACTTGCCAGCCGAGTCGACAGCTGTTGGCCTCAGTCTGTCCAGTTCATAACCATGGATGGCGCTGTAATGGATAAATAATGATCCATCTTTATAACTTCCTTCTTTCTTCTTTCATTGTTTTTCAGTTCTTTTTAGTGTTCATATTTTAACAGAATTATGTGGTATCCATTTCTTCAATGATTGTGATTAACAATTGGAATAGTAATTTGAAAATAAACATTATAATTGTGAATTTATTTATTAATACTGTATATTTTACTTTTAACCATTTCAAGAGTGTGCTAAAAGTACAACATTTTCATTAAGGACGTGATAACTAAAATAAGAAAAAACTTCATTTAATAATAATTAAAAGAAGAAATGTGTTTTTATGATTTTTACGATTATTTGTATTACTAACCCCTTGACGAAGAATGCATTTTACGCATAATGAGTAAGGCCGTTCCGGAACGGCCACTAAGAAAATAGTAAAGATAAAGATATTCTGGAACATTTTCATGAATTTTATTGGTTTTATATATTTATAAGGTATGAATGTGTTTAAAATGACTCTAAAATGGGTTTAACCCTAGAAGTGGCAAGCTTTTTACTCTTAACCGTAACATAAAAATAATTACTAATATCTTCATGAAATATCAAAGTTTAAACAAAAAAATCTTAAAACATGCCCCCCCCCTTATAACCACTAACTAAAACAAAAATAGAATATTGTTACTTTAAGCGAAAAAAATAATTAAAATATGAATATTGCTTAGTCCTTGGAATGATTTAGAATACTTTTTTCGCATGAAAAAGTTCAAAGTACAGTTGGAAAACAGAAACTGTAAATGACTACTGTAAGATCTGTAGTAAGATGCTGCGCCAGCACAGCTTTTGGAGGGAGAGGATTTTCAAGGCCTCGCCCTATTACTGAAATGGAGTTGAGTTCTCGCCTCAAGTGCTAGAAAGATGATGTATTTATCAGGACAATAACGGTAACAGGACAATAGCTCAATAACATGTTATTGTTTTTTTAACCCTAGAAATGGCAAAGTTGTAACTTACGACGCATTTACATATTCAATAAGAATTGGTCAGTTTAGTGAATTTGTTAGACACTATCGCCTACGCGACCGTGTTGCCCTCTGGGGGCAAACAACCGAAACTGCTCTCGTAGTACACTAGCCTGCCACCGGGCAGGTCTTATAACCAAGTAAGTGCTTTCAACTCCTATGCACTGGTGGCCTAATCGGCTAAAGCGCTACGCTGACGAGCGTAACGTTCTAGCCATTCGGAAGTGCTAGGGTTCGAATCCCGACCATGAGCAATCCCAATTTGGCTTGCAAATTTGTGGTGTAGCGGAGTGGAGGGCCCACCTTAAATAAACGGTGACCGGCTTGGGTGGAAGTTGAGGGCATTTGTAGGCTTAATTGGGATTGCAGTGGACACCTGTTTTGCTTTTGTGGTTAGTGGTTATAAGGGGGTGGGCATGTTTTAAGCTTTTTTTGTTTAAACTTTGATATTTCAAGAAGATATTAGTAATTATTTTTATGTTACAGTTAAGAGTAAAAAGCTTGCCACTTCTAGGGTTAAAGGGTTAAGACAGTTTTTCACAATTTAAACTCTAACAATTAACCAATTTCATCCTGTTTCCATGGTAAAGATCATTTATTACAAAATGCTTGATATGATATGACCAGAAGATTTTTAGAAAACAAATTATGTAATATATTACAAAATTAAAAGTCAAATCTTGCAGAAGGAAGATGGATAAGTAATAATTAATACTACAAACAGTGTAAGACAGCTTGATTCTAATTTTTCGTAGAATACATGGACGAATTATCTGCATCAATCAAGGATAAAGGTATCAAGAGGAAATAGTGATAATGAACTATCTTGGAGATGTCCTGAACATACTGGAACAAGAGGGAACAACGGAACATGAAGCGAAGAAGATACGTTTTGTGTTGTAATTAGTATAGTCTAGTTATAGTAGGCCTGAAAACCAGGCCGGCCATTCCGAGGTAAGTTTGTATGGTTCCTTACCTCTCTCAGGCGAATGCCGGAATGGTTCCCTAAAGGGCCATACCCCGCCAGGACTTCATCCTGGTTATAAATACCCCCGTCGCAGCAAACCTGCGTACTCAGCGAATTTCCAAATCAATAATAAAATAATAATAATAATATATGACAGGTTTGGTCAAAATCTGTCGATAAACATGAGAATCATTTGCCTATTCTCCATAACATTAACATAAGAAAGAGCGAGCAGGTTTGCTGCTATGAGGAACACTGAGAGTAGGCATTTATACCATCAAAATTTTTTATTTTTAACATTTATACCAACTTTCATCAACATCTGTTCATAAATAAAGGAGTTTGCCTATTCTCCACATGATTAACATGGGAAAAGAGTATACAGGTTTGCTGCCATGATAAACACATAAACTATGATTTTTAAGCATAAATGGATAGATCTCAACCAGATGAAGCTAAATATCAAGTTTTATCCAAAAATATTCATTAATATGCGAAATATTAATTTTTTCCCTATCCTCCATAAGATTAACATTGGAGCCCCTCAATACAACGTACTGTGTTTAGATTTTTTAATATCTCGGTAACCGTTTGAGATAGAGAAAAACTTTAAGGAACTTAATTGTGCAGTTTTTTAAGCTGATTCTAATGGTGAAAGATAAAATTTGAAAATCTAAAAAATTACATGTGAAAAACGCAAAAAACCCCATTTTGGGGTACAAAACCCCCCCCAAACTACCCGTTCCCATTGACCGATATGTCTGGTTTACGAACTCGTCCGAGCATTTGTAGAAATACACGTCTGTACCAAATTTGGTCTCTATCGGACCATTTTTACGAGAGTTATCGTGTTCACAGACACATATATATATATATATATATATATATATATATATACATATATATATATATATAAAAATTTTAACGACTATTGTTTTTGGACTCTGGGCACCTAAAGAAGAAAAAATAACATGGTCCCGGGCTTAAGTCTCACCATGAGACCTACGGTAATAGCTTCTTCCCTATGGGAAATTCGCTAAAAATGCCCCCTAAATTTCAATTGGCTATTTTATATTATTGCTGTACAAATCTTTTTGTAATTGTATGACAATAATACTTTTTTCTGAATAAATGTTTTTTTTACCACTATACAACCATTTTTATTTTTGAGTTGTAAAACCCATGTCATGGTAATTACAAAACAAAAATTATATTGTTATGTATACCTTAAAGTTAAATGGTCTCACTAGATGGTGGTGAATTTTAAAAAATCTCTTGGAAAGAAAAAGCAGACCACACACACCCGCTGCATTCATACTTACATGAAGGATACATTTCATTCAATATATAGTTCCCTATGCTTGAATTGTTAATCAAAATGTTTAGTGAAACCTTTCCCTAATCCCGGATACATACTACTTAATTAATTAGACTTACATTCAAAAGATGTTTTTTTAACTCCATTATGGATTTTTTTATTCATTTGCTTAAACTCAACCCTTAACCAAATGTTTTATAAAATTTTCCCAACAGATCAAGGGTTTCATACGCAGATGTTATACCAGGGGTCTCATTTGTAAAACCTGGGAGAGTAAAAAATTAGGTTCATCACTTCAATTCAATTCAATTCAATTCAATTCAATTAGGTAGATCACTAAGATTTTAGAGGCTATTGTCCTTGAACGTTTAAAGCCGCTTATATCCACCATTTTGATACCACAGCAACATGGATTCACAAGCGGCCGGTCAACCGTCACAAACCTTGTCCAATTTGAAGAATTCATCTTATCTGCCTTCTCAAGTTTCTCTCAAGTTGATGCCATATATCTTGACTGCAGTAAGGCATTTGACAAGGTGTGCCATACACTTTTGGTCTCCAAACTTAATTCCTATGGCATTTCTGAACCTCTTTTATCCTGGTTTGAGTGTTACTTAACCGGAAGATCGTCTATAGTCAAGTTTGGCGGTGGCTTTTCAAATCCCTTTCAAGTTAAGTCGGGAGTCCCTCAGGGTTCTTTATTGGGACCCTATCTTTTCAACATCTTTGTAAATGACATTGAGGGAGTCATTGAAAGTGACTTTCTAATGTTTGCCGACGACATTAAGCTGTTTGGTGTGCTTAATGCAATGGATGATAGCGCTGTTCTTCAAAGATCGCTTGACGGGGTCTCTAGGTGGTGTGATGATAACTCCATGCAACTAAATACTAACAAAAGCATGGTTATGTCCTTTCATAGGAGGGAAGAACTCTTACATGTCAATTATAATATTCAGGGCGAAGTATTGCAGCATGTGCAGGTTATAAAGGATCTTGGTGTGCACCTAAATCATGCACTTTCTCCAGAACATCACATTGACATCATATGTACCAAAGCTAGTCGCATGTTAGGTCTTCTGTCACGGGCAGCAAGAAGTGGCCTTTCTACACACTCCATCTCAATGTTGTACAAATCACTTCTACGTCCTATCTTAGAATATGCCTCTGTCGTATGGAAACCTTTCTACCATCATCATGTCATCAGGCTTGAAAGAATACAAAGGAGATTTGTCCGACTCATTGGGACTTCATTGGGCATGCCTTTCACTGATGTCCCCGTCAAGGATGTAATGGAACAGCTTAATCTTTGTCCTCTTGAAGTCCGCCGTGAGCTCGCTGATCTGGCATTTCTCTCGAAGCTCGTCAATGGATCCCTGGATTGTCCTGATCTGCTTGCCATGATCAACTTCCGTGTTCCTCAAACCACCAGGTCAACTGAGCTCTTTGTGCACAAATACTATCGGACTAACTACCTGATGAATGGACCCATGGCTAGACTGCATCGTGTTGGAAACAGCGTTCCTGCCAATCTCGACTTGTTCTGCACTAACCTTAAAACCCTGAAACAGAACTGGGTATCCTCAACTACCGATCAGGAGGAATGAATTAATATTCAATATAGGCAATACCTTTCATTTAGTTAACCAACCCTACCACCTACTTCCAGCCTAGCCTAAATTCATCCTAACTCTCTCTCTTTATACCTGATTATTCTCTTACCTATTAATACTCCTTTCAGGCCTCTTATCTGCATTCACACACACTCACATTACATTCATTCACACTATGATGTCATTAGGCCTTACTGCATTTTATTATTTATTATTTCTTTGTTCATTTTATATTGTACCATACTTTTGTTGTTTATTTATAGTTATTTACTTAGTGCTACACCTATTTCTATAAATAGTAGATTTTTGTTACCATTACTATTGTCTATTACTGTTTATTATTGTCATTCATTCTTCTACTTATTTATACCATACTATCTAAGAATATTGTTTATTTATTTTTGATAACAAAATACTGCTATGTTGTCTTGTTTACCATTTGTTATCATTATTTATGTTTATATCTATTTATTATATCTATATGTTTATGTATATATTTATGTTAATATTTCTCTTGTTTGTATTGGCATTGCCGTTGGAAATAAAATAAAATAGGTTAATCGTGATAAGCTGTGCACTCAAAAAATTAGACTTCCATGAGTGTGGTTCTTATAAATTTTTTTTTATGTAAATATGGCAGTATTTTGATATTATCCTTACTTATGAGTAATCTATATTAATTAAAATTAAAATCTCTTAACTAGCACTACAGTAGTGATCCAATTCTGGTTCTGAGCGCACGCTATTTTGTGTCGCCGCGCTAGCTCGGAGGCAGAGTGTTGCAGTTATCGTTACGTTATTAATATAGTTTTTGTATTGTGCCTGATAGATGAGTATAGTATTATTGACAACATGATATAATTAAAATCTGTATCTTAAAACTTTAAATTTTTTATGTAAACTATTAGGCAATCACTTAAAAACAGAGGAGTATCTCCACCTCCAGAAACGTTGTGTAGTTAAAAACATGAACACGTAAAATTCCAACAAAAGATATTGAATAGATTAAAATTATCAGGCCCCAATAATCAATATATTAAAAGTTATAACGAAAGCACTTCAGAAAAATGTGTAAGTGGGGAGACGAACCAGTCAACAGCAGCAACCCTTACAATCATTCCTCGGGTCGCTGATCCAGGAAACTCCAACCTCATCCCCGCTACAATCTCCGACAAAGGCCAAGCTGCCAAACAATACCCCCCAACTCTTCATCACGCAAAAGTGTGCGCCACCGTGCAACCACTTTACGTATTCACCTCCTGAAGACGTCCAACATGATACGCAAAACGTCGAGCGCCACTGAAAGAGCGCCAAAAACTACATGGCACACTCCAAGAAATCAAGTATAAGTGTTAGTGATGATCAGTTCCGTGGAAGTCTATGTGTGTAAACTGATAATTTTTGATTATCAGATTAAAACTAACCAATAACACGTGACTAAACATCTCACACTAAGCATGACTATTATTTTGTCTTCACTTGCTTTGAAATCTGAAGGATCTTGAGCAAAGCTAGTCAGTTCAATCTTTCACGACCAACCATAAGTATTTTATAACAAAAATTTGCCTCAGATAGCAAAAAAACTAAAAGAAATGTCACGCAGAAAATTCTCACAATTGTTTAGTACTAAAGTTAAAATATCCTAGGATTTTCAATTTAAATTGATCATGTTAAAAATCATAGTCTTAACCATACCTGCTGTTGTCACTGAACTTGATTACATTGTTATTGTTGGTTGAATCCTGTGTTTTGAAAATCATGTCTAACAGAGACTCTGGCATCTCTTTATGGTTAATGATCATTTTACCCTGAAAAATCATTTAATTATAACATGACCATTGGAAAATTATTCCAACTAAATCCACAAAAACCCTACGATAAATTAAAAGTTCATTATTATAGAAATAACATAAAACACAAGTTTAATTCATAAAATTTTAAGACAAAATGATTAATTTTTAACTTTTCAAATAAAATGAGCTTTTATAACAAAAATTTATCAAATGATGATTCTTGGTACTCGTGAATAAGTTACAGACTCATCCTGATAGAATCAAATTCAATTTTTGAAATGGTATTCAAATTTCCATTCATAAAAAGTAACAAAATAATACTGTATGAACAGATATATATATATACTCTTAATGGCTGAGACGGTGTTGTCGGAGGCCGTGGTTCGGATTCCACGTTAAACTGTAGGTCCTTTATTTGTCATTGGCTGTTGGGCTTTTAATTAACAGTCCTGTCTAAGGAAAATGTCAGCCTCAGTCAGTAACAAGACTACAAGATCGCGCCACAATCATCCTACACTCAATCCTCATTCATACTTGGCTCAAAATACCTACCTTGTGGTACGGTCGCCATTTCAATAATCTAATCTAATCTAGTCTTGAACAGCAAACTATGGAAAATAATTTTAACATTTGTTTGCCTTGATCTTGTAATTGCTTTAACAAATCTAGTGGTATTTTTTAAATTAAATTCATCAATTGACTTTAAAAGAAACTTCAAAATTAAAATTAAACTCACTTTAAAGAACCAATGGCGGCTGTGTTCTGAGTTGGATTGGGCCAGGTCAAAACACTCTACACTCGTTGGATTTCTTTTGAGTTTCTGAGAAAACAATTCTGTGTAGAATTCCAAGTCCCAATCATCAAATGCAAGACCTAAATTAAAAGAAAATTACTAAAAAAATTAATTTAAAAATTAGCCTATGCGACCATGCCGCAATATTACCTCACTGTCGTAAATTCATGGCACAAGCCTTATGCCCATGGTGGTGTTGAAGTTTTAATTTAATGAATGATGAATTAATTTAAATTAAAATATATTTAAAACTAATAAACTAGGCTAAAATTAGTCATCTACAAAATTAAAACAAAAAAAGAGAGTGAGAAATGGTTACAGAATATAGATTACCTCCCCTCTAAACTCAATTCATCACCTTATGTGATTAAACGTACAAAATCCATCAGCAACACCTCTACTGCAAAAATAGCCTATCATTCTCTGTTTGAAACACATCTCAGGTACTGCCTCATTGCTTTGGGGAGGAACTTCGGCAAGTACCTAATTTTCAGAGTTTTAATACTACAAAAGAGGACTTTAAGAGCCTTAGCTGAGCGAAATTTTAGAGAAAGTTGTTTGTACAGAAGCTTTCAAGACTTAAATATTCTGTCAATAATAAATCTCTAAATAAAATAAATCATCCTGTACGCCAATGGAAAAACACCAACACAAAATACAGTTCCATGATTACAACATTCACCCAAGTTCCATCTAACCCAATATGAAAAGAAAACCTCCTACATGGGCATGAAGCTGCATATCCTACTACCACAAGAACTGAGATGCCACACCGGGAGAAGAATCAAGACTACTCTTACAGAATGGCTAATTAAAAATCCATTCTATACTTTAACTGAGTTCATGGAAATAAGACAAAAAATTAAACCATCCACCTGATACCACTTCAATACTTATTATATTTTGAAAAAATATATATTTATATTTATTTGTATTCTTTGGTTGCTACATGTATTAACTTTACACTAAATAAAATTAATTTCAAATTCAAGATAATATTTTCATGTTTGCTGACAGTATCAATATTTTGGTGATTTTAATATTTTAAGTAAACACATTACTTGTAATAAAAGTCTATTAAAAGTGAACTCACAGTTATACTAGATTAGTTTCATATTTTTTTCTAAAATATAACCAAGATAAGACCTAACCTAACTTGGATGAATCTTGAGCAACACATACCTAATTTACTGTTGACCTCTTCCAAAGCCTGCCTACCTCTCCCCATCACATCCACAGTAAACCAAGGTTCTGGGACAATTCCATGATCGAAGCTCTCAATCGGTTCTGGATAACGGCACTCAGTCATGCGATCGTGAAGAGCTCCAACGAGCTAAGATAATAAGACACGATTATAATAGTTTTATTCATCCCACTCATATTCATATGAGTGGAATATCCATAAATATCCACATAATTTAGGTCAGTGTCTTAATAATAAGAATAATTTATTTAGTTTAAAATACTTCAAATAAATTTCAAACAATCAAACACTATTACACAATATTTATGAGGTTAAGATATTAGTTTTCCATATCGTAGCAGAGGAGGTGACAAAGAAGTTTCCTTGAAAATTCTGTAACATTGAAAGCTAATAGAAAGTCTGAAAGAGCTTAAGCCAAAAATTAATCCACACTGGATAATGCATCGTTTGGCTTCTCTACATAAACAAGATTTCAAATAAAAGGGTATCAATGACTCTAATTTATCCTTTTGAATGTTTATATTCAAAATATATAAATCAACATACCTGGTGCTCGAGAGCATGGCTAATCTCAAGTCCATCTAGCTGCCAATGAATGAGATACCGAACTGACACCTCCAGTCTTGTCACCTCCAACAGTCCTACAGATCTGCAGATGGAAACCGCATTGCTGGAAAACGCTGTACTGAAGTTCAATCTGCAAATGTATAGGCCTGTTTATAAATATGCTTAGAGTTGCCAAAATTTTTACAGTGGATTTTCAGATAACCAACCATGTTTTTCATTGAACGGTTCAAAAATTTTTACTATATTCAAGGGGAAATAGGGATTGACTTCCATGTTTTATTGTACTCTAGGTGTAATATGGATGTCATATGAATCAAGAATCAAGATCCCACAACAATGTGCATCAAACTTCACAGAAACGATCCTCTAATCATGCTTAGTAATTAGTAATACCTGAAAGTTTCTTTACAATATTTAAATCATTTCTGGAGTCTATAAGCAACATACAAACAAACATACTTCCTCTTTTATATATTAAGAATTAACCAGCCTATTGGATTATTCACCCTTGACTAAGTTAAGCAAGGTAGATTTAAGACTTATATTTTTAATACGTTTACAACTGACCTGGGTCCAATCTCTACCAGCATGTTGCTAAGTCGCCGACCTTGCAGGCGAGGGTGAGTTTGTAGACCAGATGGATGGAGGGGCGACGCCAACAACCACTGTAGCTGTGCCTCTTGTTCCAGAGAGAGGGGGCGAGTAACTTCCACATTGTAGCACAGCTCAGTGCTAAGGGACTCGACCAAGGGGGAGAGGGCCTTCAGGTCACGCAACTTGCGGCGGAGAGATCCATCCGGCAACCCAGGCTCGCAATAGTAGTGTAACACCACCATCCTGTGCAGGATTGTGGACATTAGTTCTGATCTGGTAGACTTCAACTGATCTGCCTTGACTATTATTATTTTGTATCATTATAGTTCATAAATTAAAAATTATGAAATGTATACAGTTTACTAAAGTTGGTATCACAAGTACTTTTTTAAAGATCTAGAACAAATGAATATCATTTTAACCGCCATGGGTCCTGTCCATTTGACTGACGTGAACGGTTACACGTATAGTGTACATAACGGCGAAACATCTGACGCCGTGTTTCCCTTCGATTTAATTATTTATGAGCTCATGAGCCTGGTTATTATATTACTACTGTACATTTAGAGTTATATATTTGAACCTATAATTGTTATAATAGAAAAAATGAATTATGTTTTATAAAAAAAATAAATATTTTTTTAAAAGTTGTCTGGGGTGATGAATACGGTAAGTCAGAAGAAGTGTTTGAATATTGTTAATTCTATAATAAGTAATAAAACATACATTTTGATTTCAATTAATTTAGTAATTATTATTATTATTAATTAGATTAGATTATTGAAATGAAATACTACAAGGTAATTATTTTAAGCCAAGTATGGATGAGGGTTGATCATAAGATGAATGTGGCGCTATCTTGTAGTCTTGTTACTGACTAAGGCTAACATGTTCCTTAGACAGGACTGTTAATTAATAGCCCAACAGCCGATGGCAACTAAGGGACCTACAGTTTAACGTGGAATCCGAACCACGGCCTCTAAATTACTAATTGGTCTAATTACGAGGATGGTTTTTGTGGATTAACACAGTATTCAATAGTGTGGATGTTAATCCAAACAAGAGAACACTACACCCACCGACCATCACTCACAACTAACCACAATTCGTGACCTCCAAGTAGCTGGATTACAGGATGACGCCACCATCCCAGTCATATATAGTTATATAGCATTAAAGTATCAGTATTGTGCGCGGATTACTCTTCTGATGCAACATCAGTTTCGGCACCACTCTCTTCTAGTTCAGAAATAAAACTATCTTCTTCCTCTATCCAACTAAGAATAATATTATAATCTACTGTATATAATATCTTCCCTTGACATTTCAATGAATTGTAAAACCATATTCTACAAGTTCTAAATACAATTCTAAACAAGTAACAACTATTTAAAAAACACAAATCGGTTGAAAACCACAGATAAATGACACCAAACACTAAAACTAACGGTCCCGAGTATAAATACAACTTGATTAAATACAAGTTGTATTCATACTCAGCTTGACTGACAACTTGACTGACGTGATCGGTCACATGTATATAGATGTCATCTAACACACCATGCACGCTTTTACTTTCCCCTTCCCCCCCTGTGACCACAGGATGTGAATCATCCCTTAATGATGCGAAACATGTGTGGCACATTGTCCTTGGGGCATTTACTGAGTCCTGAGGTGATAGACAAAGGATTAAAAAAAAAATCTGTAGAGCATTTGGTTTTGTTATCTAACAAGAGGACCGATGGCGGGTTAATGAAAGGATCAGAAATGGTGCTAGGTAATTGCATATATAAAGTCTAATGAACCTTTCAGAGACACATTACAAATCCTGATTAATATAGAACAGTGGATTATTTCTATATGATTTCTATTGTTTCTGCAGTTTACATTTTCTTCAGAATATTTTTTTCACATTTTCGCCATGAAGGATTGGAAAAAGTAAGGACTGTGCATTAAGTGAATAATAACAGATGAAAGACAATTAATTGACAACACTTATTTTTCATGGATGAGTTTAGAGATTAACAGAAAATTAGAGTAGTGTGATATGTAAGAGATAACCACTGACCTTTAGATCTAGATTCAATTTTTTTGAGGCAAGAATACTGAGAGAGATTGTTTTGAACAAAATAGACCACTCAAATCTACCCTGGAACAAATTCAACTACTGTTTTTAAACTGAACTATAACTTTGATCCAAATCACACTATTTTACTCTACTTCTAACTAAGCTAACTTCTGGGATTCAAGAAATCTAAATGTCTAGTACAGTAGGTACCGGTACTATAAATAATTTATTACTATCTAGATTTAATTAATGTCGTGAGTAAAAAGTAGGGCTTCAGATGCTGACTGGCACAATTATTAAATTTATTTTTGAATGCATAGAACATGAACACGTTAAATTATTTGTATAAACCTGGTCACTAAATGAGTCAGAATTCATAAAAATATTTAAATAAGTTAAACCTATTTATTGCATTATTTCAAACGTAAATTTCATGGTGGAAATGTTTATAAAAACTGTACTGTACTCTTTAAATAAAATAAATAGGCATACTGTAAATAAAACAAATCAATTCATTCAATTTATTTGCAACTATGTAACTTAACTTCGAACTTAATCAAGCTATATTACTTTACTGACAGTTAGACATTACATTTTATTTTCTATACATGCTGAAGTATAAAAGATAAAATAAAATAATTATTAACAGAGTTTTTTGGCTAAAATCAGCCAGCAGGATATCATTTTTTGGGATAACCAGATGTGACTAATCAGTAAACTTAAGTTTATTAGCCTACATAGAGGCCAATTTGATATGTAACTTAAAATAAAAGGAATCACACTGTCTTTCATAATTCATATTTATATTTAAAGCTATAGCTTTTATTACTTCATTTGTGGAATTTCAAACTGTATTTAATAATTAATTATTTAGTTTAAATACCATGTTACATAACATAAAAAGGTCCAATTTACACTTGAGTGCACAAATAATTTTTATAATAGGGTTTATTCTACAAATAAATTTAAAATATTACCCTACATTTTTATAGTTTTCTTACTCAAAATATAAAAAAATATTAGTGAATAAAACATTTAAACAGAATAATGTTTTTTGTTAGAATTGTTAACTACAATACAGTGAGAATTAGGCCTAATGATACAAAGACTGAGTTTAAATTAAAATAACTAACATATTTTTAGAATATTTATAAGATATTAATTCACCTTTGGTATTAAACTATTATTACTATGAACAATGTACGTATTGAAAACGGGTTATTGTATATACCGGCACTGTCACAATCGTAATAGGTGCGCTAGGCTTCAAAAACTTGCAGGAGGAAAATTCAACAAGTGTCAATGAATGACATAACCTACAAAACTGAAACTAAAGCAACATGTGTTCACTTTTTTCTCGTACAGAACCATTTACAACTGAAAAACACATTTGATTTTTATACCTAAAATAATAAGATGAATAATAATATTTTTAAATTTTTAGAAAATTACTTTGTATAAGTACGATTAAATTTATAAATTACCTAACAACATTCAAACACACCAAATTACCGTGACATTGAATTACGTAGTAATCAACACTTAATAATTATCCCTTCCTCACATAAATTGGCGGATCATTCAAATAGGGGAAAATGAACAAAAAACTTAACTTAAATATAATAAGCCTAAATTTAACTTTTCTTTGACCATGGGTAAAAGAGTTTATAAATAACAAAACTGTGATAAATAATCTGGCATACCTAAAACAATTTATTTTGAACTTGTTGTTTTGTTCACTTGATCATTTAACTGATAAGCATTTATATTTAGTTTATTTATGTTTATTTGGCTGTTTCAAAATATTGTTTGGAATATTAATTGTAACTACTTTTGCTATATTAATTTTTATTACTATCAGTCCTCAGTTTATGAAGAAAAGAAATTTTATTTTATGATAATACTGAAAGGGCAAGGTAAGGGCATGCTTTGATTTCTTAATAATTTGTTAAATATATGGCTTTCCAAATTCAAAAAATACTCCTATCATAATGAATTACTCCGATGGCCAATTTTGTGCCCTGTGAAGACTTTGCAAAAACACTAATACTACTATCTAACTTAGTCTTCTGCTTTGGCAGTAACGTATCTATAGCTTTTATAATGCAACATAATAAAAGTTTATTTAACGAATAAAATCATGTTGCACCGCTGATTTATGTAGGATTTCTATTCATTTAAAATAATTCAAACACATTTATAAAATCATTAGATCTACATTTTAATTTAGAAAGTTGTTAATTTGTATGTGTAAATTTCTAAGATAAGTTATCTTAATGTATAAACGAAGAATTATGTATGTTCCCAATATGATTTGGAACTGCTGGAAAGATTGTAATGAAAATTTCAGGCATTATTAAGCATGATTCTAGGATGGTTTCTGTGAAGTTTGGTGCAAATCCGTCCAAAGGGCTCCGCCCCAGCAGGCATAAGAGGGTGCAGTGTCAAGTTTTATACATTTTTAGTATCTACTAAATTAACAGCTGTAATTTATAGTTTTAAAGTTTCTTTAAACTGTCATTATTTGTTCAAATTAATGTAAATTATTAGTAAAAACATTCAATAATGTAAATTTATATACTGTTTAAAATACATACCAGGATAGTCGGAAAGCAGAAAGTTAGATGGCATTTTATGTTAAAAAAATGAATAAAGCCCAGTAAAAAGGGGTTTTTATTCTCTCGTTTTACTTAAAAAATCAATTTCATTTAAAACCCCTATTACTGACCATAATAAATTTTTTAGTCCTATTTGAACTGTTACAAAATATAAACTCAAATAAATACAAATCTAAATTAAATCCTTGTCACTTAATTTTTTTTACGGTGTCTGTCCACCACCGTTGTACAAGGGAATCAGTTGGATATATGAACAAAATTTTTTTGGCAAACTTTAAATAAAACCAAAATGCATGTTAATCAGGTACAAACTATTTTTCAGCACCCAAGTGACCTAATTGTCAGCAGTCTTGTAGCAGCGAATATGTTGCAGTGATAAATATTGTACAGTAAAAAGTTGAAAATGTTGAATTTTATAGGTTCTTTTAATATTACCAACCATATTTATTTCACAGAGTTAAAAAAATAAAACTAAGGAAAATGAATAAATATTACCAACAGTAAACACGTATTTATTATTATGAAAAAAGTTTCCATTGGTTTTTGTAATTTAAAACAGAAGTTAAATGTTTTTAAAAAGAGACTGAGCGATTTGCATAAACATTTTTCCAAAAGGCCATCCTGTCGGAGAAAGAAGTTCCATCAGTGGTTTTGATTTCTTTCCCCAATACTAAGAAACTGGGGTTTTCTGGACTGTCTTCTTTCCATGTTGTTCCAAGCTCGGAGCAATTTGGATTCCTATAAATAAAGTGTAAAGATATTTAGTGATTTTAATCCACAATAAATGTATAAATACATACAGTATTTAGAAAAAACTTATTTAAACTTAAAGACCCTCCAGTTTGTTTTTTATAGGAATTTCACCATTCTCCATGTTAATCATTCGCTTTAAGCTCCACTGGTTCTCTTTGGAAAACTTATGTTAAGAATATTTTTTTAGCGAATTTCCCATAGGGAAGAAGCTATTACCGTAGGTCTCATGGCAAGAGTTAAGCCCGAGACCATGTTATTTTTTCTTCTTTAGGTGCCCAGAGACCAAAAACAATAGTCGTTAAAATTTTTATATATATATATATATATGTATATATATATATATGTATATATATATATGTATATATATATGTGTCTGTGAACACGATAACTCTCGTAAAAAAGGTCCGATCGAGACCAAATTTGGTAGAGACGTGTATTCCTACAAATGCTCGGACGAGTTCGTAAACCAGACATATCGGTCAATGGGAACGGGTAGTTTGGGGGGGTTTTGTACCCCAAAATGGGGTTTTTTGCGTTTTTCACAAGTAGTTTCTAAAAATTTTTAATTTTATATTTCACCATTGCATTCAGTTTAAAAAACTACACAATTAAGTTCCTTAAAGTTTTTCTCTATCTTCAACGGTTACCGAGATATAAAAAAATCTAAACACAGTACGTTGTATTTTTGAGGCTTCAATGTTAATCTTATGGAGGATTAAAAAAATTTAATTTTTCACTTATTATCTAATATTTTTGGATGAAACTTGATATTTAGCTTCATGTGGTTGAGATCCATACATTTGTGCTAAAAAATCATAGTTTATGTGTTTATCATGGCAGCAAACCTGCATACTCTTTTCCCATGTTAATCATATGGAGATTAGGCAAACTCCTATATTTATGGACAGATGTTGATGGAAGTTGGTATAAATGTTAAAAATAAAATTTTTGATGGTATAAATGGCTACTTTCAGTGTTCCTCACAGCAGCAAACCTACTCACTCTTTCCCAATTTAATCTTATTGAGAATAGGCAAAAATTCTCATGTTTATCGACAGATTTTGACCAAACTTGTCATATATTATTATTATTATATTATTGATTTGGAAATTCGCTGAGTACGCAGGTCTGCTGCGACGGGGGTATTGTTAATTTATTATTTATTTTTTATTATGTTTATAGTTTTTAATTAAGAAATGAATACAAACTAACTTAGCAACTAAACACAGTTTCAACTCAGAACGTTTAAATTAGGAAATTGATTTTAATTTTTTTGTGAAAATTGTTTAAAACAAATAGATACAACCAGCAGATTATACATATCTAAATGTAAATAGCCACTGCTTAAATTTCACAGAAATTCCCCTCATAGGAATCAAATAGTACTGAGTATGTAGGTTTGCTGCATTAAGGGTTGTTTTACATGGTAATAAGAAATGAAAAAAGTCTTTATTCAAGAGGCGAAGTTAGGACTTGCAAGTCCTCTCTACCACTTAACCTCTAACAAATGTAAATATATACTCAAATACAAATACTAAAATAAAATAATACTTTTAAGAAAAAACAATACAATATATTTTTTTTGTTGCAGTCATATCATATATGCTTATAAGGCTGTTCAATAAGTAAAAACACATACACATTTTAGCAAATTATGTCAATAAATAAGTGAGTTATACCAATTGATCTATTCTTCATAAGAATTACATGGGCAATGAATACATAGTTTTGTTGCTGTAAGAAACATTAAATTTGAGGATTTTATAGATGTACTAGCAGTAAGCCCGTCCTTTGTACGGGTTGTAGGATTCAGTTTAATGAAGAAATATAATCATACCAAAATGTAAACCTGAAATCCTAAACAAATCAATATAAAGAAAATAAACCGATACCCTGCTTTATTATTTAGCATTACTTTACAATTAAATAGATTAGAACATTTATACAATTATTATAATTAGTTATACGTTAAAATAATGTTTTAATATAGTATGATTTTGAAATGGGTTTAAAATCAATGACCAATATAAACTAACTAATATTGATTTGACAGCTGATTGTTTTTATTTCTATTAAATATTCAAACTACAAAGACAGCTGATTATTACCAGTAGGTTATTCATTGAAAACTGAATCAAAATGTGAGTAATATCGCGTAAAAGTGGGTTTTTAAATGCTCGTTATTTACTTTTTAAGAGGCGGCGGGCTATTCCAAGCATTTATAAACCTTCTCATGAATGTACAGAATACATGAAATAAGTTTCACTGTAATCAGTTCTCCCGTTTTTTCGGAGAAGACGGCGTAAAATGCCTCCTGGAGCCATTTTCCTGGCAAACAAACAGACAAAAATTTAGATAAAACCGGTTTCGGCTTCTTTAACGCACGAAAAGTAAAAATAACGAAAAAAATGAATAATTTGAGCAATGTACAGACAAAACTCTAATTTTATTTATATAGATTGATAAAACTTAATTTTATAGACTTGCATACCTATTTAATTTTGGAAGAATATTTAAATACATAACTAAGATATTAATTTTTAGCTATTCTCCTTAAGATTAACATTGTGTACAGTGTTTACCAATTTCAATATCTCAAAAACCAATTGACATAGAGATGATTAAAAATACTAAATTGTTTGTTTTTTTAGCTGAATCCATTGGTATAAAGGAAAGTTAGATATTTTCAAAAATTATAGATAAATAAACTGAAATCCCCATTTTTTACTTTCTCCCCTTATACATAGTATATGGAGAAAGTATTGTTTTCGTCAAAATTTTCGAATTTGAGTTGAGGGTGGATATATCCGTTTTGGGGTCCCCTGAATCCAAAAAAGTGGGTTTTGGTGTGATGTCTGTCCGTCCGTGTGTCTGTCTGTGTGAGTGTCTGGATGTGTACAGTGCCACAGCCTACCCCGTTTGTCCGATTTAGATGAAATTTGGCATGTATATATAGTCACCGTATCTCCAGGTGTTTTTTTCATTTTTTTGAATTTTTGATTTTTAAGGGTAGTTCACCCCTAAAAACCCTTAAAAAACGTGAAAAATCCAATTTTCTCAAAAACGGCTCTAACGATTTTCATTAAAATTTGATAGTTTATAGTGCACAGAGCACTAAATAATTTGACACCACCCCCTCATGTCTGTAAAAATGACGGTTCAAAAGCTATGGGCTTTTAAATGTAAAAAAAATCAAATTTTTATATTTTCAGCGAAAACAATAAAAGTAACGTGTAACTTGACTGATACCATTGAAACCACCTTAAAAAACTAAACAAATAAGTATTTTGAATTATTTGTCTACGACTAACGGTTCCAGAGAAAAGTTAAATTTACTGTCCACGATAAGCGCAGTACGTTGTCTGAAAGCGCCCAATGTTATTCTTATGGAAAATATAAAAAAAGCAATTTCTTCCTTACTTTCCACCCGTTTTCCATGAAACTTGGTATGAAGTGTAAGGTCAAATCACCGAACAAAACCAGTTCAAAAAAGGTATTACCGGGGGGGGGGGGGGGTGGGGGGGTTTCCCTCCATACAATTTGAACAATAAATTATTAAATGATATTTAGAATTACTTTGTAGAACATGATAGTTTTATTACAGATTGTCTTTTTTAAATTTACTTAAGGGAGAAAGTATGTGTCAGTCCACTGGTACCGTTTATTTTTTAGTATAAAACCTCTCCAAGAGTATAGTTAATCTAGTCTGATTGCGTTGCCCAACGAACTCATCCAAGATATACCTGTACATTCACTCATTCAGTATATAAATTTTGAATGACCCCCAACCCGTGTTCAGTGAGTTGAGTTATGAACTTCTATCATGGTACTGGGCTTAGCTGCCAATATGAGGGTCATGTGAATAGCTCACTTTTCCATAAGGAATTTGCTAATAAAAACTAAGCAAGACCAAAGGTTACATCTTATCAAAGATAATTTTTATCTCATTTGTTTTTCAACTTTAGAAAACCCTTACAGACTATACAACATATACCCAGTTTTGGCGAATTTTGTCCACGCCTTGATAAATTTCTTCATGAAAGCTTGGTCCTCTGGTGTGGGGGGCAGAACGGGAGCTTGGGCCATGTTGGTTTTGAACTGGTGTACCAATTCATCTCCATGAGATGCTCCTGATGGCACAGGTAAAATGTATCACAAGTCAGTTAAGGATAACCAAAGATAAGGAAAACAATTACATATAAGGATAAGAAAAACATATATAAAAGGATAAGGATCCTTATAACAGGATACTTATAAGGTGCCTTAGGATAATAACAGCAACATCTAAGGATAAGGGAGATAGATTATATTAGATTAGATAAGATCATTGAAATGGTGACCATAGCACAGGTAAGTATTTAAGCCAAGTGAGGCCAATGAGTGTACCTCATTGGCCCATGGTCATACAAATTTGAAAAGTAACAAAGTATAACAACACAAAGTTACAGTATTTGTATAAAACATTTAAGTGTTTATTTTGAAAAAGTGTTGACATATTGCTTAGTTCATCATGACAGATCATTTTACAAAAAAAAACAGCTCCGGTTTTTGCAAATATAACTTAATATTTTAACCTGTATATTCAATAAGCTTAAAATATCGTTCTGGACATCTATCAACTGCCCGAATCGATAAAAATGTTGAAAGAATGTAAGAGGTTTAATTTTATTTTGTCACTAGGTTGCAACTATAGCAACATTATTCATGACCGGTTTTACCTTTGAAAGATGTGGATCAGTTATGAGTTGATCTTTCAGTTCACAGCATGTTTAGAGTAAACCCGCTTTTTGATTGTTAGCCAAAGTCCAATAATAAGAATAAATTTGGCAGCAATTTGCTTCATTCTTAAGTCAATTAAAATTCGCTGAACCGAGCACCAAGATGTATTCCACTGATTTTTGACAGTTGATCAATTGGCTGTGAGCACAATCTTTCAACATTTTCACCACGGTGTTTACTTAAACTTGCCATCTTAAAAAACAAAACAAGCCGTGAACAGCACTAGCAAAAACAGTCACTACAGATGAACAGAATGTACCAGATCAACTGCCCTTAGAGCTCTGAATTGTTAAGAGTTGTACTAGACAGATGCTAAGGGCAGAAATCCGTAGGCCCTACTACAAAAAAAGTTTGTATTTACTTACCTGTGGGAATAGGTTAGATCATGGATTTGTCTAAATGTAATGTTTTCAGTTCTAAACAGCTGTTCTTATAAAATTTTAGCAAAATTTTTCAATTTGATCGTTTTCAGAACTTAGAAATAACTTAAGTTTTATAGGTACTTACCGCTACCAACGTATTTGATTGCGTTGGGGTAGGCCATTGGTATTAGGAAGCTGGAGAAGGCTCGTAGAGTTGTGTAAGAGAAGAGATAATGATAGATCGGCTTCACACTGTGCTTGAAGAAATACTGTCTTGTGTTCTCAAGTCCCAATGCAAATCCAACATCAGTAATGAACTGCAAAAAAATAAATTTTTCTTGATTTTTTATCAATATAGGTATAAATTTTGTATTTGATTCTAGCTCAAACAAGCTCGAATTCCATCCTCCTCTGTTCTCTGTTCTCTTCTTTGATTACATAACTTAAGTACAATTTTCCTTCATATATGGTACTGAGCAGATTCAAAGCAGATGAAAGGCATATTTTATCTGAGAGAAAAATTTATAGAGTGGAGTAAGGCAAAAGTTTGTGGAAGGTAAGAGTTTGCAAGAGTGAATTATTTGTTGTATGAGAGAGTTGCCACTACTGAGTGTTATCACAATGTTGAGAAAAGGTTTCGAAAACACCGGACAAAGTTCCAAATATTTTGATCAATTCTTCCAGATATTATGAGATAAGTTTTGTTTTCTGTTTAAATTAAGTGTAATCTATAGTTTACAGTAATCAATTTAAAGTATCCAACTGTTGACATAATACTATGTTTGGATATTTCTTTGCATAAATCTACAAGTCCTCGTAAACCATCATTAGTTGTCTAATTTGCTTAATGATCACAGCAGTGACCTAATATAAAAAAATTGTGTAGTCTGGGGAAAAAGTTTGCACACGGCGACGGCAATGGGATAAGAGTTACCAAAATCATACCAAGAACTGACCAGCCATCAACATCGTCAAACAAAATAATATGACCAGCATGAAAGGAGTCAATACAGTCTTCATTTGGAGACAGTCTCCAAATGAAGACTGTATTCATTGCTCTGTGTGCGAGGAATTGTGGTATGAAGGAAAGGGACAATATATATGTACTATTGTTGAAGTGTCATATTATTTATAATATTAATTTACATTTTTGTAGTGTGAGGAACATGAATCCCACAGGACTAATAAATAAAATAAATATTATTCTATTAAAATATAGTTTAAATTCTCATTGAAAATGTTTGTCCCATACTATTCAAACTCTTACTCTATGGGCCAAAAGTTCATTTTAGCAAAGGAGAAATTATTGTTTTCTTGTATTAGTTTCTGTGAAATGGACGGTCATAACTTTAGTGTTACCGGTGCAACGTAAATATCCAGTAGTTGTTCTGAGAAAAATAAAAAAGTTTTTTTTGATAAGAATTAAACCTTAAAGGACAACGCACACATCTTTAAGTTATCCCACTTGTAAATATAAAAAAATTTTGTAAGAAAGTTTTCCTAATACTGGGCAGATAGACATTTCAGAATAAAAACTTACATCAATATATCCATCCATAACATCCCATGTGAGAGAATCACTTTTGGTGTAAAAACGTAGAATCTCTTTGCTAAGATTTTGTCCATCTTCTAAACTCTTCACAATGAGATCGCTAGGAATCATCAGAGTAGTGTCTTCATTAACCTTTTCAAATTTGACTTCTTTCACTGAAAAACAAATAATGATGAATTGACCAAGAATATGATGTTGTTTATACAGAATATTTTGACAAAGTTTCTCATGGGTACTTATTGAAATGATTCAGAAAACTATGTCAGAAGTATAATATTTTACATCAAAATTAGTATTGGGAAATAATACAAAATTATCCCATTAACAAAGTACCTTTTTTATTGGAATTTACAATTTTAAATTAATAGCATCAGTCAGTGAGGTGGGACATACTTTATCCCTTTCACAATATTAATTTATACTTATTAATATAACATTTAACTGGATCTAAAGTACCGTACCAAAAATAGTAATCATATCTCTTTTAGACTTCCTCTTTATTCAAGTAGACAATTTTTTTAGGGATTCTTTCCCTCCCCCCTTCCAGAAATATAACATAACTTTTTCTGTGGGTTTTATTGGGTGATGTGACCTTACGATGTATATCAAGTTTCACGTAAAATTGTTACGAAATGAGGATTATATTTATTTTTAAGTAATTTCCATAAGAATAACACTTGGACGGTGTTAGACAATATTGTTTGATTGAAGTATTACATGAAAAATCTAAATACAGCTATCGGGAACACTGTCAATCACCAAATGTATTATTTATCTTCCTTTGTGTCAGTATTGATTTCTTTTTCATTGAGGTGTAAGTGAATTATTTGTCTGCATTCCAATTTCTACTGTCACTCAGTATTAGTGATATTTGTTAATACTCTGTTGTTTATCTTAATAAAGAACCCTAAAAATCTGCATTTGAAACCAAATTGTTGAAACCTTGATTGCTTAAAATTAAAATCATTACATTGATTGATTTTTAAAAATACTATAATTAATACCGAAAAAACTTTCCACTCAATAAGAATAGGGACAAACGAACAAAGTTTTTATATAAGAAAACCAAACAAGAAAGTTAATAATAAAAATAAAATATTTAAAGTTCTTTTGAAATATGAAGAAGTGAAAATTATTCAGGATTCAGGATTTATAATTAGGAAAAGGTATAGGTAGGACTTCAGGAAAAGGTAAAACTTTTTCTTTGAAGGATTTTCTTCTTAGAATTTTCTTTGTTACAATCTACTGTCTCGCTAATTTAGATTTTTTATGTAATACTTCAATTAAACAATATTGTCTAACAGCGTCCAAGTGTTATTCTTATAGAGATTACTTAAAAATAAATATATAATCCTTATTTCGTAACAATCATAGAAGTTTTAAAAATAAAGAAGAACTTTATCAGTGAAAAAATATTATTATTTATATTCGTGGATAAATAATAATACAAGATTAAAATAATGTTTCTCACATTTGTTTATTTAATCCATGGGAACCAACCAAGCACCAAAAGATTTCTGACAATGACAAGTTAATTAACTATTATTTTGTCTAGTCTTTTACCAGGTAGTTACCAGGGCGATACTTAAATTTTCAATCTAACCATCAAATTTCTGTCAAAGAAGGGGTTGCTTTCTTTTTATTTGACAGAGCAATTGCTCAAACCAAGATGGACTGAATTCGGAATTCAATAAAATAGAAACAGATTTGGTTAGTAATGTATACCCCCAATCTATCATAAGAAAGTAATACAGTACACTAAGAAAGTAATAAGAAATACACTTAGGCAGTTTTTTAAAACAAAAAAAAATGGAACTCAGAAATCAAAAAACTGTATTTACAGAATAAACTACAATAACTGTTCTAGGCCATACTATAGCGAGACAAAAAGACCAATTAACATTAGAATCAAGGAACACATGGAAAATACGAGGAAGGTCTTAGTTGAAAAGTCGAACATTGCCCACCAACATTTTTGGTGGTCTGAAAATCACCAAATGAATTTTTAAGAGAAACCAGACACCTCATTTTTCAAAAGTAAAATAATTTAAGCTTCCTACATGAAACTAGCAGACCAACCAATTAGTCAATCTTCAATTGAGATCCGGCCATTGTGTCTGCCAATGCTTCACAAAGAACTTAGGGGTAGGGAAAACAAAGTATCTATTAATAATATCCAAAACAAAATTCTCATGGAATGCTAACTCATAGAAAAACTCATAAGGGGCATTAGGTTATTTTTTAAGTAGGCTATAAAATGTAAAAAATAATATGTTCTTGCTCTGTAAAGTTATGTTTTGTATTTTATATTTAATGTATATAAGGAAGGATTTGTATTTGAATTAAAAAATCTGTTAGACGTACTTCACCTGGATTTCAGGGTTTTTGCTGCGGCCATTTTGTTTCCGATTCCGGGGGATACGCCCACTCCTGTTCAGTTGTCTGTGAGTCTTCGTAGAGAGAGGACGTGTTATGTTGCGTGATTGTGCGTTATTGTTAGTGAATGGTTTGTAAGTTTTTTGACTGCTGAAAACTGTTTTGTTTTCAGCTTTATACCGTCTTCGGGATTATGTATTAATTGTGCTATGTTTTAGATAGTAGTTCGCCTGGGGGAATCAGATTCCAGATCCCGAATCGTTGTGAAATTTTGTTTTGCTTATTATCGTGATGGAAAATGTCCCCACTAAAAATCTAAATAACATTTCTTGGAAGGGTCTTTCTTGCCCCAGAGAACTTCAGAGAGCTGGGTGTCATACAGCTGTTGGGCTTTGTTAAAGGCCTTGAACTGTGGGATTGATGCAATTGAGGTTTCTACAATAGATGTACAGGTCGAGGTAGCAACGGGTAGCTATACCCAACCCTGCTCAATGAAAAAAACCCTAAAGTACCAACATCACATTGCTTAGTTTTATGATAAAATAACTATACAGATATTCTTAAAATAATCAGTATTAACTTGAAAAAACATACCCCCCTTAAACATACAATGGTAAAAGAAGCAAAACACGTGTCCACTGCAATCCTAACAAATGCCATCAACTTCAACCCAAGCTGGTCACCGTTTATTTTAGGTGAGCCCTCCCACCACTATACCACACATTTGCAAGCCAAATTGGAAGTGCCCACGGTCAGGATTCGAACCTGCATACCTCCGATTGACTTCACTTGTCAGCAAGCGAAAATAACACCGTCTGACAAAGCACTTAACTGTGTATAAAGTATAGGTCTGACTCTAGTGGCAATTAAGCACACTCCTTTTATGGTTCAAATATCCACTCCCAGGCAGCAGCACATCTGACGAGTACGAGGATAACTAAAAAGTTCACTGTAAATTGATGATGTAAATCGCGATCGCGACTTTAGCAGTCCTATGGTTAAAGAAACTCATAATCTTACATGTATATTGAGTCATGTTTACTAACAATAAAGGATTTGATTTGACAAAACCGGTATTTCCGAGATGTACTCACGTGCAAGAGCCAGCATTCCCTCTTTGTCAGTTGCCCCAAATATGATGGGAACTTTGTTGAACTCCCCTCTTTCCATCAGTCTGCGCGGAGTGTCAGGAAGGAACTTCTCTCCTCCTTCTTTCTCAACACACGGTAAAAACAGCAATGCAAACTTTTGGATTGCTTCCTGCCGAAATAAAATTGATTTACTCATAACCTTCATAATTTAATCATGCTTTTGGCCTTACCAAACCAAACCAATTGTTTGGTTGAAATGTCTAGAGTCATATACTCAAGCCAAGCTTCCCCTTGGCCACACAGTCTTTGGCGTATGCTGTTCCACCTTGACTTTTGGCTGACCAAAAAAAGAAAAGAAAAACACCCAATGTGGGAGAGGATTGAAGGGAGAAAGAGGTTGGGCAAGATTAGCCCAGAAAAGAACTTCAAAGATCGAGAGCTAAGGCCCAAATGAGAGAAAAAGACCATTGCTCTGGAAGGAGGAAGGATTACAAAACAATATTTCAATTGAAGGTTTTAACTTTTTTGTTTTGTGTATTAACTAAAACTGTTTTCAATCAACCAAAGGAGACAATTTTCTAATTAATATTCACATATTATGTTTAGTAAAATTCCCTTTAACAATCTAGCTATTTAATAAGATAATACACTTTTAAGATAATCTTATTGCTACAAGCTTCAACCAAACAATTGAAATATTGTTAACTTTTTTGTTTTGTGTAATAATGTAGAGACTTAGCAAAACCTAAATGCATAACATTCCATCACCAGATTATGTAATTATTATTATTATATATATATATTAATATTATATTATTATATGATTGTATTATTATATTATATATTATATGTTATTATTATTGTATTATGGTTGATCCTTATGGCTATTAATGATCATACCTACCCTGTCTGAGACAAGCGACTCCTTGTCTTGGCCTCGTAATAAATCCTCGGCAGGTAAAGACTTAAGAAATTCTAAAACTACGACAGGGTCTTCCGAGCTGCAGCCAAGCTCTTTAGCAAGGTTTAAGGCCTTTTCTCTTGGGTTCGGCTGGAACGCCCCCTGACACAGAGATGATCCACTCTGGAGAATGGCCTTGTGGAACAACCCTGAATCAACCAATACATTTTAGATTGTGGATTTCAGATTATAGATTTAGATTGAGAACCAATTTTAATGTGCTAATTCAGAATTAATATTGTTCAAGGATGTCATTCTGACCGAAATTACATCTTATTTTGGAGCTGGAACTAATTATGTAAATAATCCAGTGCTTAAATTTTCAAATTTTAGGTGTGGGAACTCTCATTTACTCTTGTAAACCACCCGCTCTATTTTCTAATAAGGCCAGTTAGACAACCCCCCACCCCGTTAACAACTTGGTCCCTACTTAATATAACTTCTAAAATTATAAGTTATACACTTGTTTTGATTTTGTTTGAAGCTAACAATAACCAATATTCCTTTTATTTGAAAACAATCAAAGCGTTCTTTACATTTTTATTCACATAAAATACTGTAAACTGTAGTAATAATACATATCAATACCGTAATAGATGTTTTTTAACCCTAGAAGTGGCAAGCTTTTTACTCTTAACTGTAACATAAAAATAATTACTAATATCTTCATGAAATATCAAAGTTTAAACAAAAAAAGCTTAAAACATGCCCCCCCCCTTATAACCACTAACCACAAAAGCAAAACAAGTGTCCACTGCAATCCCAATTATGCCTACAAATGCCGTCAACTTCCACCCAAGCCGGTCACCGTTTATTTAAGGTGGGCCCTCCACTCCGCTACACCATACATTTGCAAGCCAAATTGGGATTGCTCATGGTCGGGATTCGAACCCTAGCACTTCCGAATGGCTAGAACGTTACGCTCGTCAGCGTAGCGCGTTAGCCGGCTCGGACAATCAGTGCCTAGGAGTAGAAAGCGCTTACTTGGTTATAGACCTGCCCGGTGGCAGGCTCGTGTACTACGATTGCAGTTTCGGTTGTTTGCCCCCAGAGGGAAACACGGTCGCGTAGGCGATAGTGTCTAACAAATACACTAAACTGACGACAGATGCTTCCACCTGCCAATTCTTATTGAATATGTAAATGTGTCGTAAATTACGACTTTGCCATTTCTAGGGTTAATGGTTTTCAAAAAACTATTAAAGGTACACATACAATGTTTCAATAGTATATCTTTTCTCTAAGCTAGGTAGATTGCAAGTTGATTGAAACAGGAGCAAAGCAATATTTCGTCGCTCCGTGTCAGGCTTGACGTTTCTATCCTACACTAAGATGGCGGACTTGGTTTCATTTCATGTAATGAAAAACTAATAGGGATGCCTCATTTATTGGTCTTATGTTGTCTTTTATCACAGCTCATAATCGCCTGTTTCAGCGCTTATTATCTGCTGCTTGCGAATTACAGTTTTAAAGTTACGTGCATTCCCTTGCTTTCCGTCACTCTTGGGAGGTAAGGGATCACAATTCCCTTTGCGTTCCCATAAAATTAACCACTGAAACAACCATACAAAAACCAACACACCACAATACAATAACAATATTGTTCCATTTACATTTCCACATTTCACAGAACTACAGTTGAATGTCTCATCTCACCAGAGGTCATAGAGGGCTTTAATTTGTTACGTGTATAGGTTGAATGCTAAATACAACTATCTCAATTCCAGTTCCGGAATACAGGTGTATTTTAAGCCCAACATGGCATACAGTTTTCAGTAATGAACTAAAATTCAAAATGTATACTTTTGTAACGTAAAAATAGCTTTTGACTTTATATTTGGCATAAAAGTTTGTTTGTGGTGCTATTCTAATTGATATATTTGTTTTACAAGACAACTCAAAGGAAGAAAATTATTAGTTGATGATATAATAAAAAATTTATCTAGAGAACAATGTTCACAATACTAACAATATTGACATGGATTTGTGGTAGCTCTATGGGGGTGTTGGCGATTTGTAAAATGGAAAATATGTAACAGGTTTCCATAGAAACCACCAGAGCTATTGTATTGAATTTTTAATATAAAGTAATAAGAACAGCTGTTTAGATTAAGTGAAAACATTACCTTTAAACAAATCCATGATCTAACCTATTTCCCACAGGGAGGTAAATATGGACATTTTTTATTAGGGTCCTCAACAAACAAACAGTAAAATTCTATCTCCTCCATATAATGTAATTATTACCATTACCATTAAAAATTGCTACCTATCCAGGCAGGTATTTTAAGTCAAGTATTAATGAGAAATTTGGCAAGATCTTGAGGTTTTGTTACTGACATGTTCGTTACACATAACTGTTAATTAATATCTCAACAGCCGATGGCATAGTATTGAAGAAAGCCCTGAAAGCACTCTAAATGGTTTTACTAGTTCTGAGAATTTGGGTACAGCTAAAATAAAGAGAAGCTGGTATAGTAGTGGAAAGTCCTTTAGCTATCTAGAGTGACAGGTTTCACTATCATCTTGATTCTTTCTTTGTCTCTCCTGGTTGCTGAGACTGGACACCCGATCCAATCCAAATTCTTAGCAAACCATTCTTCTTACTGTATGCCCTGGATGAGCGATATTTACCTATGTAAATATCCCTCATCCATAAGGATATATCCCTCATGATCTGGGCGTGTACTGGCATGTTCCCTTCTAGAGTGAGATTTGCTGATGTAAAGGTTGGTTGGGACTGTGGCATGTCCCGTAATCCAGCTACTTGGAGGTCACAAATTGTGGATAGTTATGAGCGATGGATGGTAGATGTGGTATTCTCTTGTGTGGATTAACGTCCGCACTATTGAATACTACGTTAATCCGCAAAGACCATCCTCATAATTAGACCAGTTTGTAATTCAGAGGTTGTGGTTCGGACTCCACGTGAAACTGTAGGTCCCTCAGATATGTAAATGAATGTTGGGCTATTAATTAACAGTCCTGTTTAAGGAAAATGTCAGCCTTAGTCAGTAACAAGACTACAAGATCATGCCACAATCTTCCTACAGTCATTTCTCATTCATTCTTGATTTAAAATACCTACCTGGGTAGGTCGCCCTTTCAATTAAAAGTAAAAATGTATAAGAATGTTTCTTGTCTCTGGACCACCCTTGGGTGGATAGCCGTAAGTGGGGAGAATGCTATCTGGTGAGCTTCACCAGTCACGTTGGCATCAAAAGCCACCACAGGTTAGTACTATAAATACTATCCAGCGGATGTAGCCACAACCAGCCATCCGTGGCAGGTGGCAAAGCACACTCTCCCCATACATCAAAGTGGGGCCCACCAAAGGCGTAGCAGAGTAGACCTCTGGCCTCTTGTGAAATCGATGTACTAGGGTTTATCATGTCCTTTTTATTCTCCAACAATAGATTCCTGTCCATCTCCTACCCTTTTCATCCCTGTGAATCCTTTCTTTATATCTGGTTGCTTTAAAAAATTATTGAGGAATTACAAAATTACTGGTGCCTAGCTAGCTTTGCCTCTTAACACTCACTGTCAAACATCTAATGAGTGTAGGCTGTCTATTGCTAAGAAACATATTTGATTCCAACTCATTAAAATGGGAAAAGTAGTATTTTTTAGATATCAATGGTTTATTGTTATTTGTTACCTTTAGAGAGAGGAGACAGGATATGATAATGGACTGACGCTCCGCCTGCACTTTCTCCGAATATTGTAACATTGTTAGGATCACCTCCGAAGCTATTGATGTGTTCCTGTACCCACTTTAGGGCCAGAGTTTGATCCTTCAGGCCATTGTTACCAGGAACTGCTTCATTCTCAAGGGATAGAAATCCTGTTGGGAATAGAACATCAAATTATAGAGATTATCTTTATTTTAATATCAGCTTTCTATCACCATAGGCCTGTGCCTGTAAATTAAAGACAGCTAGGTAACGTTTCATCAAGAGAAATTTCAGTGATGTGATATTTTTTCATCTGATACAACTTTGCTCTTATATGTAACAGATTTAAAAAATATATATGCTGTAACTTGTGTACTGTTCCTCCGAAAAGGAACATGTGTAAGTTTTTGAAAGAAAAAGTGGAAAATTATGAAAAAACTTACAACTTTTGGTGTTGAATTTGGAGTGCTAGTAGTGTGCTAGCTTTGGTGTTTTACCTAGAGCTTCTCTTAGAACGTTTTACAGCTGATGTTTCAGTAAATCCTTTTTTACCGAGACAATTGAGGAAATTTTGATGGAAAACTGCTTTATAATAATTAAGTATTTTCAATAAGAGAAGTAAGTATTTACCGTACTCATTTATACTACTCTCTCCTATTCTATATTTAAAGATTTTATTTATGTTCCTAAATATTCGGCGAGTATTATTGCTTTTCTTCAAACGTAGGCTTTGCAGCAGGTGTCAACAATGTCAAGTTGATTTTTCTGCGTCAACCTCATCGTCAAGGATTTTTTGTTGCCAAATGTTTCGCCTTTGCTGTGAAATGAAATTATAAGTGGCTAGGCTGAGACTGAGAATAGGTTTTTCAGTCTCAGCCTAGCCACTGAGGATGCACTTCACAGCAAGGGTGAAACATTTGGCAACACAAACTCTATGACGACGTGGTTGACACAACAAAATCAACTTGACATTATTGCTTCATTTAAAAAAAAATTACTGTTGTAAAAAATTTTACACCTTTCAATATTTATATCTGAATATATGTAGATATATATGTAGGTAGTGTGAAGAGTGTAATGGATTTCACAACACGTTGTTACTAACAATGACCATATGACTTATTTGCCAGGAACATTAATTGAACTAAGACAAACTATTTCTATTAGTATTTCGTATTAGTAGGTCTATTTCGTAACCACCACAAAAATATTTTGCTCAGGATTGAACCAGGACCCTTCATTTTGTAGGAAACAAAACCAATTACCAAAGACTCCACAACGGTAGTTGATGGTAACCAGTACGATGTCCTCCTCCACGAGATAGTCAGGTCCGTAGATCTCAGATGATCCAGAACCTCGAGCAAATCCTCCTCCATGGATCCAGACCATAACAGCTTGTTTTGCATCTTTATTTCCTGCCTACTGGACAAACATGTTAATAACTGTTCCTTCCTTACCATTGACATGGATATATCTTAGCTCTGGTGGGGGGCGTGTTGGCGATATGCGTGACCAAAATTTGAAACAGTGACATCATTTGGTTAGTGATGTCACATGGTTAGTGACGTAATAGTTTAGTAGTTATATTGGAACGGGTAGTTTGGAGGGGTTTTGTACTCAAAAATGGGATTTTTGGCGTTTTTCATATGTAATTTAAAAGATTTTTAAATTTTAACTTTTATCAATAGAATCAGCTTAAAAAACTAGATGATTTAGTTCTTAAAAGTTTTTCTCTATATCCAACAGTTACCGATATATTAAAACATTTTTTACGGAAAAATTTATAATTTCCTTACTAGCACTATTCCAAAAATATTGTTTTTGGATGAAACTTAGTATTTAGCTTCATGTGATTGAGATCCATACATTTATGCGTTAAAACCAAAGTTTGTGCTTTTATCATGGCAGCAAACCTGCATACTCTTTTCCAATGTTAATCATATGGAGAATATGCAAACTCCTTCATTTATGGACAGATGTTGATGAAACTTGACATATATTATTATTATATTATTTATTTGGAAATTAGCTGAGTATGCAGGTTTGCTGCGACAAAGGTATTTTTTATTTGGGATTTTAAACTTTGTAAGAGAACATTTGAAGATGTTTGTGTATAAGTGGTAAAAACAAATTATTTTTTTGTAAAAAAAACTAATCCTATGACATTTATATTTGTTTGAAGGAATTTTTCCTGCTAGCCACGGATTATTTGTGGAATATAAATTCTAGTGTAATGAACGGTATGTAGTCAGCATAGTGGCCTTTTCACCTTGATAGTGCTAACTAGACCAGGATGCGCTGCTGAAGCTTCTATTTCTATTTTCTATTTTGAAGCTTCTTCTATTTGGGCTAACCAGAGAGTAAATTATGTTTATGTCTGTACCCGCAAGGGGTGTGGCTAGTGTGACCAAGACCTAGTTCAGCAGTCACTATGCTGGATTTTCCACTTTGCTCATCATCCTTAACCATGGCTGTTGCTGACTGAGGTTTGGAATCTCCTACTCGTCAGTGACGTAACATATACGGCAAAAGTTACAAACAGTTTTATATATGAATGAATGGGACGTACTATTGTGAGTTTTATAAATTGAACGAATGTAAAAGTATAAATACCTGAGTAGTGTAGACATTCAGGTAAAGACAGTCCTCTGAACCTAGGTTAGTTCCGAACAACATGTGTTTCTGTATACAATCATTCCCCTCCTTCAGTGCATCTCGAACTCCTTCCCATGGCCCAAATGGTTGAGGAGGCTGTAATATTTTGTAAACTATAAATATATTTTCAATCAGGGTATGATTAATTCCTTGCGAAAGAGACACATGGATGTGAATGCTAGATACGAAAAATTGTCTCACAGGAAGGTAGTGATCTAAAGTTAATTATTTCTGTGGTCGTAAAAAATAAATTAACATTAAAAATACAAATTATACAGTATAGGGTATCAATTAAGTCTTAGGACGCCTATTTAACTCTAGAAGGAAAGGATATATAACGACCAAATTTGGCATATTACTTGTAAAATCATAAGGTACATATTTTTTCATGTTTATGTTGATCGAATGTCACCTAAGATGAAAATCTTCAAGGTAAGCATACATTGATATGTACATCAAATTGAAGGTCTTGTTAAACTAAAATCAATGCTGCAAATCCGACTTTAAAAGGTTGATGCAAAACAAAATGGCAGGGGTTTAAAAATGGAAAGTTGTGAATTTCAAACCTTTGCCATTTTGTTATGATTGTCACCTTTTGAGATCTGGTTTCAGGTGACAACAATTTCAAAATACCTAAAATTTTCTACCGAATTTCATTTATGCTGAAAATTTCCTGGTACTCCTTGTGAGTTGATCTAATAAAAGGTTGGAGGAAATTCTTGATTAGCAATATGAGAGAAATTTTGTATTAAATTGTAGAGTTTTTTAATCGGAACACAGGGACAATGCCTGTAACTCAAAAGGTTGATCCAAAACAAAATGGCATCGGTTTTAAATTCATAACCTTCGAATTTCAAACCGCCCGCCTTTTTGTTTTTGATTAACCTTTTGAAAACAGGTTTACGGCGTTGTTTTCAACTAAGGCCTTCAATTTACTGTCCATATCAATAATTTGTGCTTACTTTTAAAATTTTCAATTTACTCACATGGGCCGTCCACAATGGATGCCAACCGATCACCAGTAATGATATGCCAAATTCAGTTGTGATGTCTGTTTTCGTTTTAAAGTTCTAAAGCCATCCTAAGACATAATTATCACCATTTATATCAGGATAAACTCGTACTTCCTGTGCACCCTACATTTCAAGGCATCACTTGTCAGACAACAGTCTGCCCAACATTAAAAGTTACCTCAGCTTAATTATATTCTCTAAACACAATTCAAGTATTTTTGGATTTGAATTTTTCTTTTTTAACTTTTCATCCACCACAGTTACCTGCTAGAAACACATTATTTAAACTAATATAGAATGAAAATTTGAATTTTAAAATGAGTATGATGTTTTACTTATTATAGACTACCTGATTCAATGTACAATACATTCATAGAATATATTATCTGAATTATAACAAAATATTGTCATATGGAAGTATGTGAGGTAGTGTGTATTATTCTTGGGGCTGGGTGTACCGTTTTGAAATATATTATCTCCTACGAGTACAATGTTAATGTATAAATACACAACTGCAGTATCTTATCTTACAAAAACTCTTTCATTATTATTACATCCATATAGTCTCTTCTAACCTTCCCCCATTTATAGTTTAACAATGTAAATGTAAAGTGTTAGGACACGTATTTAAAGAATTACTTTTTCCAGTTTCATATGATATTGCATATGAAAAAATGTTTGTATTTACTTCCATGTGGGAAATAGGTTAGATGATGGATATGTCCAAAGCGAATGATTTACTTTCATCTAAACAGCTGTTCTTATCCTTTTATATTTAAAATTCAATACAATAGTTATGGCTGTTAAATGTTTTCCATCTTAAAAATCACCAACACCCCCCAGAGCTAAGACATATCCATGTCAATATGAAATATCATATGAGATTCACCAGTCAGATGGTGAAGTATAATATTATTGTATGAAACAAAACAAAAATTTAATTTAGATCAACATAAAAATTGGTTTGATAAAAATTCTATCATGTGACAAAGACTTTTAACAGAATCTGAATTTTTATATTTTTCATGAGGATAATCTGAACGGTTTTACACAACAGATTACACAGGAATTGTAAAAAGACTGAGTCAATTCAATGTCATTTTAAATTGTTCATGACAAAGACTCTCTTGGATAATAACTTTGTAATTACTGTAATTTCTGTTTCTTCTCATTCTAATGTGACCTTTGTTTACCACGTGAAACCAGAACCATTTAGGATAACTTTGTAGACAAACTGGATATAGATGCACATTTGAACTGTACATTAGAATGTACAAACTGTATATTTCAACTTTATAACTTCTTTGGGCAACATTTTTGTTTTATAGCTGCAGAAAATCTTTCAGGAATAAATCCTTTGTTTCTGAGGGGAGATCAAATGCAGGGATAAAGTAAAGGCGAACTTTAGTACTACACATAAAATATTTTATGACAGTATTTTTTATTTTCATATCAAGTTTCTAAGATCCTACAGTGCTTGCTAAGGAATAATATTTTAAAATACCTAAAGAACCCCTGAACAAAATTTGAAAGTCTACTATAGGAAGTAGAGTATATGTTATTTCATATTGTTTGAACAGGTTGTTAACAAGTGGAATACTAAAGATTTTTTAAATTTAAATAACTACCAGTACCAGTTTTTATTATAGTATTATAGTTTTAACAACTTATAGGATATGTAGCAAATATGAAAAATTATTTCTATGACATCAACAATTCAACACAAATAATATTTATCTACAAAACTATTAATAAAAATAAATTGAAGATAAAAGTTTCAATTTACCTACCTTAAATCTCAATTCTCCTAGGGGAGGTTTAGCATAAGGAATTCCTTGGAATGATTGGTAACTCTTTTTAGCTAAACTAGATGTTTTAATCAGACCTTTAATCTTCCCCAACTTTGTTGACAGCTCTATGTATTCAGTCCCCATTTAAATTTTTTTCTGAAAACAATTAATTAATAATTATACACAGCAATACTATTTTAATATTTAAAGTAAAAGTTTTAACAGTAAAGATCATTCAAATGAAAACAGTATATTTTGCTGAAAAAAGGCAGATTTAAAATTGTACATATATTTGATCCAAAACTAATGTTTCAGTGTACTATATAAACTCACCTAAAACCAGGTTGTACTACACTTGGTGCTGGGTCAGCAATGGCTGTCAGACTGTCTAGAAAGTGAATGTTAGGGGGAGGGGAAGTGAAGGCCAGCTGAGAAATTGACAGAGGAAGAGAGAGGGAGAGAGAGAGGCAGACTGGAGGGGAGCCAAAACAGGTGTGAGACTTAGACAGGACATAAATCAGCTGATTATTTAATCGCCTCCAACTATTATCTTTTTTTGTACTATGTAATAATATTTTTCTTCATTAATGACAAGTAGGATATTGTAGACAAATGTATAGAAAAGGAAATTAGAAAAATTTAAGTAGACAATTGTATTTAAAAAATACTATTTGTAATACTAATAAGAAAACCTAAAAATGGAAGTAAATTAAATCTAAAACAAAGTATTAGAAATATATGAATACAATTTTTTATGGAAATCAAGATTTTAAAAGTTTGCTAAGGAATACATAATAAAGAAAAACTAAAAAAAAATAAAATATATTGAAGTAAAATTTCAATAGGTAAATGAAAAAATTTTTTTAATCAAAACAAAATATATTCATAATATATTAATATAGCAAATGAAGATAAAAGTTTAAAACCTTATCCAAATTATGAACAATACATTGAAGCAAGTCAAAAATATCAAAAATATATTAATCTAGAACCTTTAACATAATTTAAACAGTAAAAATTAAAAATGAAATAAAAAATAAATAAAAAACAGAAACAGAAAATACAATTTTAAAAAAGCAAAAATTGAAAAAGAAAACAGTGTATTTGCTGAAAAAAAGAAAATGTACATAATATTCAAAAATTTGATAGTAATACTAATAAACTACTTCATTGGTGCTGTCAGCAATGGCTGTCAGTTCTAGAAAGAGAAAAGTGAATGTTAGGGGGAGGGGAAGTGAAGGCCAGCTGAGAAATTGACAGAGGAAGAGAGAGGGAGAGAGAGAGGCAGACTGGAGGGGAGCCAAAACAGGTGTGAGACTAAGACAGGACATAAATCAGCTGATTATTTAATCGCCTCCAGCTAATTATCTTTTACCTAATTACCTAGATAATGGAAGGAATACTGTTCACATTACACATTTTATAGTAAAGTTTGAAAAAGTAATTATAATTGTTAACAAATTTTAAGTACCCAGTTAAGTTTTAATAATGTTTTAATTTTGAATACAAGAAAACTTCCCTTGAACTTTCCATATTATTAATTTATACATAGACATTACTCACAGATTGTTTCATAATTTATTATAAAACTAGCTGACCCGGCGAACTTCATAATGCCTAACAGTAAATACATGTCAACCTTAAGATTGGCCATGTCCTGAAGTCAATTAGCATTGCGGCTTCGTTGTGAAAGCTTTAAATATACAACAGCTGATTATTATAATAAACTCAATATGTATAAACATTGTAATTATTTGGCAAACATATAAACACGTGACTTTTAATCTTACAGAAAATAAGGAATATAAGTACAGTACATAATTCCCAAAAACCGCAAACTATTAACGTGGCGAATAATGCTGTTCATTTTGTACAGCACATATTTACTTCATAGTTTTACATTAATGAATGATTCAAATGGCATTGGATAGTAAAGCATAATTGCTAACGGTAAACAGTAAACAAACAGCTGGTTTAAGAAATCAAATGCTTTGATTGTAGATAATTTGTAAACAAACTTATTCCCCATAAGATTAAAATTAGAAAATTAAAACGTCATAAAATGGAAACTAATTGAATATATGGAAACTGAATATGCCTAAAGCATGACCGGAGCAGAGACGAATAAAAAAAATCAAAGATCATTCAAATCGGTCACGTCGTTCTCGAGTTATAATGCGTGTAACTAACACGACTTTGTTTTATATATTTAGTCACAACTAAAATATAAATCCATCTAAGACCAAAAATACAGGACGCCAATCCAACAATTAGATTTAAACTTGATTAAATGGAAAATAATTCAAAAACGCAAATTTTTAGGGCTTATGACAAGTCTAACTTGGGATGAGCATCTAAAATTATTTTAAGTAAATATAGCTCAGGATTATTTGCAGGAAAATGTCAAAATTATGTAACAATGTGCTATGCCCCATATATTCTGATTTGATTCATAGCTATGTTGCCTGTGGATTATGTGTCTACAGAGCAGCAAAAAAATGAAAATTTGAAGGAAATATTAAAAAATCAAAAGAAATCGTTAGGATGATTTTAAAATTACTGACTAATTAATTACAACAGGGGATATTAAAAAAAATAAAGATGATGACAGTTTTTGGTCAATATTGTATGTCAAAGTTTTGAATTGAAATAAAGAATTTGTCACAACTCACCAATACAACACTAGGATATAATTTTAGCCTGTTCCCCATTATAGATTGGAATTATTTTAGATAAAAAAAACTACATGTACATGCAACTGGTTTTGACAAGCTAACCCAATTGGTGTAAAACTAAAGCAAATTATGAGTCAATTAGTAATTAACTGCATTGATTGTAAGGAGATATCTATTTGATAATACATCATTTGTGGATTAATTTGTATTATTCTGTTTTATAAATTTTTTGACCCTGGGTCATCAAGCAATGTATTTTTAGTTGATTATTTTTGACAGTAATCAATGTTCACTCTGATTCTACAAAAGGAATAAATAAATCTAAATCTGAATAGTAAACATTACATGTAATATTAGTTAAATTCCGCATAATGCATTATATTAACCACACACAATAAGCCTGAAAGTATTTATTACTCTAAAAAATTAATGTATTGGTTTAAATACACCTTTCTATAATATTCCAAATTCAAATTGTATTCATAATTACTTAAGAACTTCATCAATGTCATCATAAGGTATACACAAATATATTTTGCTTTACATATTTTATTTTTAAAGTTAAATTTGCATTTCTAGTTTGATTTCCAAGAAATGAAATACATAAAGCAGATTTATTTCATTAATTTGTACATGTTTAATATAAAATGAGACTGACATACAAATAATTTAATTTAAATATAACATTCATCTTCCATCTAACTTAACATGTATTGCTTAGATAGAAGCGATTCAATCATGAAAATTATTTACTGTTCTTACTTACTGCTATGGCTCTACATATCTTAGTGTATATCTTTACTTAGTGTAAGTAAAAACATACTTAGCAAATGTCATTGAAAATTTGACAACAAAGCTGATAACTTTGATTTAAAACTCTAAAATATTTTACTTTAGATGTAAATGCATGCTTAAAAGTTTGTTTGGTGGTTAACCAAATCCTATTAAACAATACAAATAAAATTACCTATAACTTTTGATAGAACCTTTTTTTAATGGGATATACACATAAAATTACAATTTTTCTTCATCTAACAGGCCCTGTTGATCGGAAGTTTTTATTTAAATAATATGTTCGTAAACAGGATTATTACCTCTAAAACACTTGTTTTTTTATTTATTAGCAATGTTATTTAGTCGCTACGAGGTGGTTTTTGCCATGGGGTAGTTCATTGCCTTCGGTAAAAATTTGTTGTATTAGTATATAATTATTTACTCTTATTGAACGGTAGGTCTTATTATATGAAAATGTGATTTAAAAAATTTACTTTGTCAATAATAGTCAAGAAAAAAAGAAAAAAACTATAATATGCATATGATTGTATTTTTAATGGGGTGTGTTTGAAATTTTCCATAATTTTATCTGTTATATAGTCCAGTTTATCTTTTTCTTTTTTTTCGTCGTGCTCCAATTTTTGTCCTAAGCGCAAGCTATCTTGTGTTTTATACTTTATACTTTTAACTGAAGTGGCGGCCTACGGAAGTAGGTATTTTAAGCCAAGTATGAATGAGAAATGAATGTAGGATGATTGTAGTGCGATCTTGTAGTATTGTTACTGACTAAGGTTGACATATTCCTTACACAGAACTGTTAATTAGGCCCAACAGTCAATGGTACATCTAAGGGACCTACAGTTTACATGGAGTCTGAACCACTGCCTCTGAGGCAACAACCACCTTCGCCATGTTAGCTCGGAGGCGGAGTGTTGTGATAATTTGTTACATTATCAATATGGTTTTTGTGTTGTGCATGATAGATAAGTATAGTATTATTGACAACACGATATAATTAATATTTGTAAATTTAAACATTCAATTTAAATGTAAATTATTATGTAATCACTTGAAAACAGGAGGAGTTTCTCCACCTCCAGAAACCTTGGGTAGTTAAAAACACAGACACGTAGGAAAAGACCAATTAAACAGTTATTGAATAATTTATAACCAACGCCATTATGAATTTTAAAGATTCTGTATCTTCTTGGTATTGAATGTCAATGACCTTAAGGTTATCTGTTGGTGTGAAATTCACTACAAGATATTTCCATACAAGATAAAAGTTTCATTTTAGACTGTAGTCGTTACACAAAGGAAGTGTGTATTATCTGAATAGAACAATTTTAACAAAGTAAATTTTATAACAACCATGACTGAAGAATACAACAAATACAATAGGCATCACCAATAAGGAAAAGTTAGAGTGGATTTTATAAAGGTTTATCAAAAAAGCAAACAGTATAATCACATGTTCTACTTTTTAATGGGAGTAAAATGATAAGAGGAAGAATAAGAGTACTATTATTCATACATATTATTGTAGGTAGAGTTAAGAATTTTTATAAATTTGATGTAAAATCAGTTTACTATTTTTAAGTATGTCAGTACTTATTACTTAGCTTATATTATTATGTGTCTGACCAGTCCATAAATTTGAAATTGGTTTTCATAATTGGAAGTGATGTATATGAAAAAATAATCCATACAAAAAACATATCATGCAATTTAAGTAGGCCTTCACAGTATATGCATGTCGAAATAAAGTTTCTGGTATTTCAATCAGTGTATTAAATCAAATACTAATCCTTTATAGTTTTTAGGTTGTTTGGAATCAAAAATTGTACTTAGTGGTGGATCAAAGCCACAATACAAAATATTTCTCTAGGCAGCTTCACAACTAGGCTACATCTGAATAAGAGTTATGATGTTAACACATGGAGGTTTAAATGTTTTACTCACAGATCCATCTCGCAAAAATAACTGAGCAATGGAATATTTAAAAGCAATCCAAGCAATCTTAGTCGTTATTTTGGCTGAGTATCAGGAATCTAATGTGGATTAGCTTTAGGAAGTAGGAAGAGAAGCAATAAGAGAAATAAAACAATCATAACGAAATGATATAATTAAATAATAAAAATGCTACATATGGATTGGTCTTGATTGTCCGAGTGTTTAGTGGCAGTACTCGGGAGGGATGTGGCACCGCCTACGTCTGGAGACAGTACGGGGGCACTGCGCCCCTCCGTTCCTGGGCTCCACCTAGGAACACAAAAAAATTAGCGTAACGACTACTACTATACAGTGTAACGACTCAAAGAATTCTTATAATTATTAAATAAAAATATTCAATAATTAACTAATACCCGCCATAACCGTGAGGTAGGAGAACTATTCCATGACCTTTATATTGTAGGAGATATAAGCAGTAGAAGAATAAGTTGGGTTAGGAGAACATGCTGAAGATAGTGATAAGAAGATATCTGAGTAGGAGAAAGGCAAGATCAAAGGCCTGATGGTGTAAACATGTACAAAAAGACGTGAGAAGAATGGGACTCATGGAGTTAGAATCGGAGGACCAGGTTTACTGGAGACAGCATGTTGGCGAGTCCAATTAGAAGCTTTGGTACAAGAGGTGCTTACTGCCATGGCAGTAAGCAGTAAGTAATTAATTAATAATAGAATGATTTTTTATAATTTTTAACTATTTAAATACAGAAGAACTTGGATAATTCGAACCTCAAGGGACCAGAAAAAAAATTCGAATTATCCAAAAATTCGAATTAGAAAAGTTTTTGCAAGTGGTTGAAATAAACAATCAAACATCATGTTTTAACATTGTATATTTAAAAAAGGATTAATAAAGATATTATTGATTAAAAATCCTAATTTTTTGTTTATTATTGTTTTTATGTATCACTTGGCAATCACATTAGTAACAAGTAATGTTTTACAACATTTTATGACGAATCATATTTATTACGCAAAGATCATGTGACAGGAAAAAATGAAACTCCAAACTCCACGCTTCAAGACGACCAGCTCTGGCCTAGGGAAAAATCCGTAAAGGATTGTTCATAGCGGGTAATATAGCTGATATTTTATTTCTAGCAGGTGTTCTTTTGTTTGTTGCGTTTTACCACAGCCTTTTACCAATTATACAAGGTATATGTACAGGTATAATACAAGGTATAATTGCCAGCCAGTAAGCGAAACACACGGTAAATCTGACTGACCGTAATCACACAATTCGTCTAATACGTACGACATTGTCGCACCAAGTAGTTGGAAATGACAAAATATTACGGAAAAAGGTTGGGGGGAAGGTACTGGGGATGACAGCCATCAAGGTCAAGCAGTTTAGCCACTATTACATCGTAAAATTACTGATCGGTCAATTTGACCGATGTTTCGTTTAAAGTGTTAAGAGAGAATTTTCACAGTATGCCATAGAAGAACATTATACTTGTACTGTGCATACATACTCCAGACTGTCTATGTAAAACACAGTTGAACTCACCACAACAGTCCGTGTCTTCTGGCGGAAGCCAGTGCCACAGGAGACGGAACAGTCGGACCAAGCTGACCAATCAGACATGACACAGTCCACAGGAGGTCCGGTGATGGCGGCAGAGCCTGGAGGTGGGGGACGATCCCCCTCCAAGAGGGCATCTAGACACAAAAGAAAATTTACCTCTATAAAATAAACATCATCTTCTTGTTGCTGTAAGTAAAGAATACTACTAGTCTTTTCTAATTAATGTTGAATAAATGCTTTTTAGAACTTTATGGAGTTTTTTACGACTTTTGGTATTGTGCCTCTTGATCCAAACATCAATCCAATTATTTCAACGTTATCGGCTTTATATTTCTAGATTAGGTTATAATACCTGCAGTTTTCAAACCACAGTTCTATTTTACTTTTTACACAACTAGTTTCGGGATAAATGTTCCCATTTTCAAGTGTTCAAGAATTTCTTCAGGTTACTTTAGGATGTATTCATTTGTAAATAAATAATATTTAACATATGATTTTTAAATTTAAAATTATTGTCTGGTGACATACAAAAAATGTTTAAACACTTGACGACGCAGATGACCAACGGCTCGACTAGCCGATAACTGTTTGACGGTTTTGACCTTGGGGTGGGGTAAACTGTTGATCGTGTTTGTTTGGCGTAACACAAGCAATTTCTTCGATCCTGTCAAATATGTTGGAGCCAAAATTTAATTTTTCATTGAGGACATTATAAGGAGACTTTTTTATCGCTCTATATATTTCGAACGACTCTAAAGCGTTCATCAGGGGGCCTTTCTTACATTTATGCAGGATTTGGAGATTTTCATTGCAGCTGCTTACATTGTGGTTTGTACTGATCAGATGTTCGGTTTCGGGAGGTGTTCGATGAACCTTTTGTTGAAAGACCGACCTGATTAAAGACTGCAGGTATTATAACCTAATCTAGTTATTAACCAATCTGGAAGGCAAAATGTTTAAATTTATATTTCTCTTTGTAATATACTTTTAATATTTAGGTGAGTATATTGTATTCTTTTCTTTGAAAACTTCTTCTGGCAGCTCTTTACTAGACTCAAACCTAACCGCTGATGAATGAATGTTGCAATTATGAATGTTCCCTGATAAAAGTCTCTCTTATTATTATTTTTTTGCTTGTTTTATCATTAAACTTAAAGTCGGGTATTTTCAACTTAATTAAACCTTCTCTTATTTCTGTTTTTAAATCCTTTGAATATGATATCATAGGATCGTTTTATTTTTCAAAAACCTTTTTCAAATATCAATATTTTGTAAATAAGCTTTAAATGGTTAACAATTACTACTTTTGCACAATTGGGAAATCCCTTTTTAAGGATTAATTCAATTATGGAAAATGAAGAATACATAAAACTTCCGACTGACCAACAAAAGCTTCTGCAACTTTTGTTAGGATTGAACGGCTCAGTATGCCATAGCTACAATTTTCTTCGATTAGAAACGGTAAAACATGAAATATATTTTCTGTAATGCAAACGTCCCAAACAGGTCTACTAATCCTATAAAATAATTTACTAACAAAATCATGTCATTGAAGCAAAGAAGAAAATTATGTTAAATTGTATTACGACCTTGAGAAAGTAACTTCCAAGAATATGTCAACTTCCAGACTCTAACATTAATTTCTTCATCATTCCTAGAATTCCATTAACTGACCTCTAACTGCAGAACAGGTGCGATGGCAGTCCTCTTCAGTGAGGAAGTTGTTACGGTTACCACGACAACCGCTGTACATAAATGGCACACACATAGCCTTCATGCTGCTAAAGAACCAGCGCTGGAAATAGCCTCGGCACTGGCCCACTTCCGCATCCAACATGCAAATGGCTGCAAAAAAATATTGTATTAGGAAAGGATAAAAATATCTTTCTAGTGACTTTTTGAGATAATTTGTTAACTTATTATTGAGGACTTTATACTATAATTTTTCCACTATCATAATTTTTACATTGATATGTCTTAGCTCTAGGGAGGGGAGGTGTTGGCAATTTGCGAGACCAAAATTTGAAACAGTGTTGTCATTTTGTTAGTGACGTCTTAGTTTGGTTTTAAGAACAGCTGTTTAGATGAACTGAAAATATTCCTTTTAGACATATCCATGATCTAACCTATTTCCCACCGGGAAGTAAATACAAATATTTGTTTATCAATAATTAATTTTACCCATCAGACTGAGTAATAGGCCTATTTTCAAACATGGTGTTCAAGATTGGTTATGTCTACCAAGTCCAAACTTCTTGTCTTTTTTTTACAAAAGCAACTACAAATATTCTTTTTTGTCATACAAATCTTACAAATTATTAATTACTACATCTTATTATTACTTTATTGTATATACAAATGTATATTTATCTAATAGCTTTGAAAAATCATAGCTTGTAGACAAAAAGTAAGTCAAATTTAAAGAAATAGAAAATAAATAAATACAATTTATTTTTTAATAATTAAAAATAGTAAATATATTGATGCAATACGTAAAACAATAGTCTTAGAGAAAAAACTTTACTTTTGTAATTTTTATTTTAATTATCTACATGTAAAATAAATTATCCAAATGTAATGCGTATATATAATTTTAGTTTTGAATTTGTTGTTTGTAAGGATTAATGGATCATAATTTACACCTTTAGCCGTGTTCATGTCAATGACACAGTCCTGCCGACCAGTGCATGGATGTTGTTGCTGCAGTTCCCTGCGTGCTGAGCACGTTGTGTTCATGTGAGGCTCAGAGAGCAGCAGACGTGAACGCATCCTGACACCGGGACCACATCGAGCACTGCAGGGCGACCACTCCGACCACGCTGTCACTGGGCACTCTGGATCTGGCTAAAGTATTAATTTTCTGTTAATGATTAACCCTCTACTACATGCTCCGCGGACTCACAGTCCGCACTTCAACATAGTTTCTTTTTTACAGTTGGCCACACTGTGCAGGGTGGCGAGCAGCTGTCTACCTTCGCCTCCCAGCTACCTCTAACCAAGATCGGTTTCATTTCAACCCCCAGTGCATGTGAATCGGCTCTATGGCAGGCTGGGGGCAGTTGCGACTGACAGTCTGCGTACGTGTGTTAGTGACATTTAAATTTTGAACAGCCATCTTGTACAAATACATTATTTTATGATATATTTTATGCAGTGTATTGATTTTACATACAATTTTTATACACAACTTGTAAATTATATTGTTTTTCATAATGGCTTAAAATTAGCTCTAACCTATTTGCTTTAAAGAAAATGTCCTTTTATTGTAATATTGAAACACTGCGAAAAATCTATTTTGCACACGTCCATTCCCATATTTCCTTTGGGATTTGTTTATTTGTAGCAAATTCAAAAATTAATCTTGACTATATATTAAAGAAACAAAAATATGCAATTAGAATAATGCTAAAATTAAAACATGATGCCTCGGTGAAAAAACACTTTGTTGATCTCAATATTTTAACAGTCTACGGACAGTATATTTTTGACTCCATTTTAATCGCAGTTAAGGAAGCTGATTCTCCTCCTTCATATTATATTTCAACGCTTCATAAATACAATACGAGTCATAAAGACTCCATAATAACAAATAAACAAAAAGCACTTTCGCAAAACTTACTTGTTCCTCGTAGGTACACGGTGGCTCCATACACTTTTCCTTCTCAATGAGGGTGACGTGGGAACATTTCTTGATGGCTCCTCGCTCTAGGAAATGCCTCGTCCTCATCTTGAGCCCCTCGCCACAAGTCGCGGTACAATCAGACCACGGTTCCCAGTCTGACACAGCACAAAGTCTCTCGTCAAAAATTGCCAATTCTTCTTCGTCTCCCCTGTAAAAAAATCTTGTAAAAATAAATTTTACTACTCAAGGTTTTCCAAGATCGTGAAAAAAGTTTGTTCAAAATAGAACCAAGACCTTAAGATGTAAACCTGGTGCTATTATCATAACTGGAGAACTGGGGGTGCAGGTGGTCAAAATACTAGCAGGGTGCTACCCCGGTCAGAGTGGGATCGATCCAGCAGGTGTAGTCGCTAGCGGCCATCCATTGCGAGTAATGGAATAAGCTACTTCTCTGCTCAAGTGGTGCCTATTCGAAGGGCAGAGCAGAAGGCCTCTTGTGAAATCCACATTGCATTGGGGTTCAATAGTTACATGTATTTCTACTGTGAAAAAGATTGGTACACTTAAATCAAAAAGAGGAGTATTGACTCACGGACACAGCGGGTTGTCTGCCACACACATCTCCCTGGACACAAGTTGTCTGTCACAGTTTGCTTGCTTGGCTAATGCTTCATCTACGTAGTTGCGGTTGCGAGACCTCAGCCCCTTGCCGCAGGTGACGGAACACACAGACCAGGGTGTGTACTCTGTCACTGCACACTCTCCTGACAAACACATCAGGCAGAGCAACATTTTAAATCAGTGGTGATCATGGTGATCAATCACATCACAAGGCTTAAAATATTGAAGAAAAATAAAAATAATAAACTCTAAAAGATTAATAATATTGCAGTTTAACCCCACATAATTAAAATATTGCGTATTTTAGCCTAAACTTAATGAAAAAAATGATACAACTCTTCTTTTAATGAGTAGTATAAAAAAAACAAAAAACGTGCACCCCTCAACCATTCAAAACAGGTGTCCACTGCAATCACAATTAAGACTACAAATGGTATCAACTTGTCAGCTTCCACCCAAGCCTGTCACCGTTTATTTAAGGTGGACCTCCCACCACTATACCACGCATTTGCAAGCCAAATTGGGATTGGTCATGCTGGGGATTACAACCCGCATACTTTCGTTTGGACTCAATGTTTCGCTTCAAGCCAAACTCCTCAACTGGTTACGCTAAGTACCACCGTCTGAAAAAGCGTTCAAGTGGCTATAAAACCTACTCTAGCGGTTGAGCATCGAACTGAAAAGGTTAATTCCAGCTTTAGCCCACAGGTGGCAGTGAGTCAGCTAAATGGCCCAGCGACTAAAAAGTTGACAATATTGACGACAGATGTCACCACTAGTGATGATCAAAACCAGGAATTTTGAAACTCAAAATTGAAACCGAAACTCATAACTCCACACGCAAAACTATTGACCCATCAATCATTCCAGAGCTACAAAATGCATAAAGCCATTCCAGGTTAAAATAATAAAAATTGAATTAAAACTAATCTGAATAACTATCACTATCAATGTAGCATAAAAAAAATTGGTTTCAGTACCAACAGTAAATCAAAAATTGTTGCCTATATTTTAATTAAAATTCTTTCAGAAGCAAAAACTCAAAGCATTCAAACTGGGAATCGATCTAAGGGATTCTGTTGTTTCGGCTATTATATATTGAAATGAATTGCATAATTTCGTTCACCAGTGAATAAATACAACCGATGATAATGACAGAATACTTATGTCATCAAAGTATTAAATATTTATCAGCATGATATTACTGGTATAACAACAATAATGACGCAAAACATCGGACATTTTCAAGTTTCGTGTTGACGCGAAAATCGCCGCAGTTTCGAGAGTCGAAACTCGAAACTGAAACTTTTCATAAATTTCTGTGGTTTCGAGTTTCGAGGTTCGGTATCCATACATCACTAGTCACCTGTAACCTGCCTGAAGTTTGACCGTCGCAAAAGCAACGGTCACCAGTTGTGGGCTTGGCATGTATTGTTATGCACAAATAGGGTAGAACTTAAAAATATTAAATTAAAATATGAAAAGGAAGCCAGGACACACTTGTATTCTGTCACACTGGGGGTGCATCCAAAGTACCAAACTGACATCGCCAATGTTTAAACATTTTGAAAGTTTTGGAATTTGCTAATGTTTCAAAATCAATGATTTGACGAGAGCGCAAACATCAGATTGCCAATTTATAAAAGAATTATCAATCTATCTCGTTGGTAAACTGCTGTTACCACTAGATTCGGTGATCAGTCACGTTCCCATTAGATCACTAATTTATTTTGTTGAATTGGTATTCTTACAATCATGCAATCAAACAAAATTTTGGATTGAAGTTTTATAGGTTTTTAGCAATAAACTACTATTGAAATAAAAAATTCAAAAAATTATGAGAGAATCACCAAAGTGCATCACTAAACCAAATAAGAATTTGTATTAAATAAAAATTGGACCTTCAGTGTGGTCTTGAGGTTATTAAATAGACGGACATAAGTTCAAATCCACTTTTTTGGATTCAGAGATCCTGAAAAGGGATATTTCATAATTAACTCAGGAAGAAAGTAGAATGGTGATGATGTCACTAAAATTCTGCTTTTAAGAGAGTAAATTTTATAAAACATTTAAAGTAATATCCAATAAATAAGTTTGTTTTATAGAAACAAAATATGTGTGCATCTAGTTGAAATTACATTTTACCAAAAAGTAAAACATTGTAAAAAATACTTTAGATGGTTTCAAAAGCATATGGTAGTATGCTAAGCACAAGACAAATTGACGTTGAAGGATCATTATTAATCATTAATTAAATGACAGAATTTGTAATTAAATAAGATGCTTGTTGGAAGTAGTCTCAGAAGAGTTGGGAAAACTTTCCAACAAAGTTTAGAGAATAAAATACATGTACAGCCACTAGGGTTAGTGGTCCATGTAACTCACTAAATAGTTTAAAAAACATTTATTACTGATAGGAGAGTATCAATAATAATTATTCAACAATTTAAAAAATAAAAACTACAAAAACTATTATTCCATTTTAGCCAACATCTCTGAATATGATTTATGAAAGAAAATTTTTTACTTAAAACCCTTTTTAGTGAGAAAATATCATAGTTACAGTGTTTTGCTCGATCAGCTAATTGCAAACTCATTCATACAACTTTCATAACATCCACTCACGACGGTTAGAGTCCTCCGAATTCTCCGCGACAGCCACTTCCTCAAGAAGTTCATCCTCTGTCTTGTCACTGCAGGACCGAGGGATGAGCTTGTCCAGGGTGATGTACAGTCGTGCGAGGGGAGGGATCTCCGTGCCATGTGGGTCGTAGAACGGAGCTCTTGGGTCTTCCGGGTACAGACTGGTGATTCGGTGGATTGGTTCTTGAGGGATGGTGGGAGCATTGGGTGACTGATAAAATATATTAATATAAGATACAATCCCTTTAAATATTATAAATTTCATGACTTTTCAGTTTTTGGATCAAACACAAAAAAATGTACCTTTATAAAAGACTGTGGAGAATTCACTGGAGATTGAGTTAATAATAAAATTTTAAACTCATTTTTTATTTATTTTTTTAATTTGACCTTTTTTACCTCTGGTCAGTCTATATGACTCAAGCCGCTACATTTCCTTGCTGTCATTAATTCAACACACAGGAACATAGTAATGGGTAGTTGAGGTTTTTATTTTTTTTAAATAATCCTTTTCTAACTTGCCGTTGGTCGAGGTCACTTATGTTATGCGGATGGTTGAGGGGTGAGCACCTAGCTCACCATTTTAAATGCCTTGTTAACGATTTATATTTAACAAATTTGTAACAAGCTATATCATACCAATTTTGTTTAACTACTTTTCTAACCTTTAATTATATAAAAAACTAAAAATAACAAATTTCACAATAAAAAAATTTTAAATTCTCAAACTGTAGATTTTTATATAAGTTCATTTAATTTTTTCAATTAATTATTTAAAACATAGGACGCTTTTTAAAAGATTATTTGCTAATACTCATTGTATTATAAAAATTAAAAATAAATAAAGCCTATAAAACATATAATTTATTACTAAATGAAAGGCCTTTTTAGTTGTGCAAGTTAACTGTAACTCGTCACGAAACAAAGATAGACAGACTGAAGGTCACTTAACATCCATCACTCGACTACTCACACCTCAAACAACAGCAATTCCAAGTTTCAGGCCGATATATAACAAACTCCATGTGTTGTAGAAACATAAAATGAAAAGTGAGCGTGGCACTCAACCCTCGACCATCCGCAGGTTAATTAGCTGTTGATACTAAAAGCTTACTGTTAGCAATACTTATTACACTAATTAAATAGGTGTAAGAATAAAAAGTAACTGACCAAAATTTTATATAGTGTAACATATTATACATATGTGAAGTTTAACATGCACTGAGTAATAATATTTGTAATTATATATTATATAATTACTAAATCGTACAATGACAATAATTGGACTGTACAACATCATACAACGTATTTAAAATTATGACTGAATTTTTTGGATAGTTTGAATAATATTTTATACCATGTATGTGATGCCACTATCAGTTCCGGCATCGTACGGGAAAAGGTCAATAGTCTTGCTGGGCGCCCAAGAGCAGTCGGGTAGACACAGGTTGAGACCTGAGACTCCCACCACCCAATCGGGAGAAGGCCCTGCAAAGCAGTTGTTCGTAAGAATAAAGCCAAAGTGTAGCACAGGCTGTCCCAGAATTGAATGTGCAATGGAGTGAAACTAAGAACAATACAATACAAGGCGGTGCAATTGGCATTAGGGTCGGTGCTAGTGTTGCTTATTCATTATGCATATGTGATGGTTTCATGCAAGCTTCCTTAGTGACCTGTTTAAGATAACAAGTCTGTTTTTTGTACATTTCAAAACATTAGGTTACGTGAGAAAACGAGAAAAGTCTGTTTTTAGCGAATTTCCCATAGGGAAGAAGTTATTACCGTAGGTCTCATGGCGAGACTTAAGCCCGGGACCATGTTATTATTTTCTTCTATAGGTGCCCAGAGTCCAAAAACAATAGTCGTTAAAATTTTTATATATATATATGTATATATATGTGTCTGTGAACACGATAACTCTCGTAAAAATGGTCCGTATGGTAAAAAAAGAGTATGCAGGTTTGCTGCCATGATAAACACATAAACTATGATTTTTAAGCATAAATGGATATATCTCAACCACATGAAGCTAAATATCAAGTTTTATCCAAAAATATTGGTTAATAAGTGAAAAATTAATTTTTCCATATCCTCCATAAGATTAACATTGGAGCCCCACAATACAACGTACTGTGTTTAGATTTTTTAATATCTCGGTAACCATTGGAGATTGAGAAAAACTTTAAGGAACTTAATTGTGTAGTTTTTTAAGCTGATTCCAATGGTGAAAGATTAAATCTAAAAATCTTTTAAACTACATATGAAAAACGCAAAAAACCCCATTTTGGGGTACAAAATCCCCCCAAACTACCCGTTCCCATTGACCGATATATTGGTTTACAAACTCGTCCGAGCATTTGTAGGAATACACGTTTCTACCAAATTTGGTCTTGATCGGACCATTTTTACGAGAGTTATCGTGTTCACAGACACATATATATACATATATATATATAAAAATTTTAACGACTATTGTTTTTGGACTCTGGGCACCTAAAGACGAAAAAATAACATGGTCCTGGGCTTAAGTCTTACCATGAGACCTACGGCAATAGCTTCTTCCCTATGGGAAATTCGCTAAAACTTGTCAATGATCTGGAAATTCGTTGAGTACGCAGGTCTGCTGCGACGGGGTTATTTATCTATGTTCCCAAAATTTCACCTCATAAACATAGGTATTTTTTCACACTCCAAACTAATACCAAATATTACTGTACTTTAATATTTGGTACTGTGATAAACCAAACTTTACTGTACTTTATAGTTAGTGATGACTCAATCAGTATTGTTATAGAGGAGATGTATTTTCATTACTAATAAATATCAAAATAACTAATAAAGGCAAAATTGTGGAGTGGAATAAAATATATGAGCCTGCTAATCTCGGAAGAAAAAAATAAACCACCAATAATTAATATTTTGTAGTACCGAACATGGAGATGAGAGAGACAAGATGTTTGCTGCGGTCGACTCGGAAGCTGGAGGATGTGTTGCTGTTCACGTTGGGATACCAGAGACCAGCCGCCTTGATCAGAGTTTTCAGGCCTCGACTCTACAAGTAAACCACAAGCAAAATCATGTCGTAATATTATACTAGATTATAAAGTTACAGAGCTTGGCATTATATTTTAATTCAATTCACAGATAGAATGTAGTTGGTTTAAACTGCACTTGACTTCCACTGATGGATAATGGTGAATTAGGTAGTTCCTTTGTAGTAGAAAATTGGTAAATTGTGATTATTGGTGAAGGAAACCTTGTTTGTAGACACCTATAAAGTGGATAAAACTAGATTCTTTGCCTTTTAAAAACTTATAACAAAGTAACTATCAATAAAAGTACTTCTATTCATTTATCTCTTTCTTTCAATACATATTTATAGACACTTATCTAGACACTTAAGTCTCCAGACGTTAATTGGCTAGGTCTAATAGTCTATAGCTAAACATACTGAAACTTAAACAACAGCAGGACCTTTTAAAACACAAGGACATCTGAGGCACTAGAACTCGAATGACATCAGGATATCTATGACACTAGAACTTAAATGACACAATGAGTACGACTTCTTCGAAACCAAAAATGGAGAATATGTATATACTTCCCAAAATAATACTCGCTAAAAACTATAAGAGTGTACAAATTATAAGACACCAAGTCTTTTAATGACACCAACAACGAGGATACAGTACTAGGATTTTTTGACGCCATGATATCTATTACACTAGAACTTAAATGACACCATAAGTTGAACAAAACAAAACAAATCTATTCTAGGACTTCTATGGCGCCAACAACAGGTGCTGGAGCCTCCAGCGAGCCAAATGAGTATTCTCTAATTGCTATCCATCTCTAACACTATCACTATCTCTAGACATGTGTCTCTACATATACCTATCTCAAGACACTTAGACAACGGGTTCTAGATACTTGTCTCTATGCAGCAGTCTCCAGACACTTGCTGCTCTAACACATATGACTCCTCAGTAACCTCACCTTGAGTTTAAGTTCCTGTTCCATGGCGCGTATAGAGCCCCACTCGGCCAGCTGTCTGAGGGCATTGGAAGCCTGCGTCCCCTCCTTCCAGATGGTGAAGTTACGGCCATGAGATCCGCCGATGACATCACTGAAGTGGGTTAACCACAGGCTGAAGGGGAAGTCCTTTGGGTGAGTCACATTGGACCAAAGTCCTTCAAAAACAAACTGGAAAACGTTTCATGTATTCAATGGTTTAGAAAATACATCAAATATGGTACTAAAATTTTACTGAAAATATATTCTGTAAAAACAATATATGAAGAGTTCTTAACTGTAGGGAAATATATTTTGATTATCTCAAAGTCAACAGGAAATCAAATATAACACAAAACTTTCCCCCAAATTGATTCTGGGATACCACTATTTCAAAAAATATTTTAAGTTTTGTAATTTAATGGTAAAAATATTTTCCATATAAATATAATATTTTTTATTTCTTTATATAATATAAAGAAATTTACTGAGTATGCAGGTCTGCTGTGATGAGTATATTATATCCAAAAAATCAAAACATCTCTTCAATTTAAATTAGTTATGGTCAAACAACAAAAATTAATACAATTAATTAGAAAGCAAATAGTTTACACCAGTCTTGCTTGTTACAGTGATACCAACCTTGTACTTGGCCTGATCGCAGGCACAACACTCTTCAGAGACAGATGATGGAGCAACTAACGGCTTCTCCGTCAGTTCACATATGGTACGGATCAGCTGTCCATCATCTGCATACCAATGTCCCTCATCCACAAACACCATAGCTCTATTTGACAAAGATTTACATGTAAACATGCACTTTATGTCATAAAATCCATTATACAGATCCTCATATAACATCCTAAATCAAGATCCTCGTAAAACATACATTTTGGATACTCTTCACACTTTCGGGATCATTCATGAGGAACAGGAGTGCAGGCTCTGCAACAGCTCCTTGGAGGCTATGAAGCAAATCATACTATATTGTGAGTGACTGGTTTCTCTAGTAAAAATGAAGACTTGAATTGTTACAGGAGCTAAGAGCCAAAATTGAAATCTTTGTGTTTTTAATACCTAAAGAATGTATGAACATATGCCCATCTACAGCTAAAAGAGCTAACATCCCCAGTCATTGTAACCTGGGTAAACAACATGCGCAAATGTGATGCGCGGCTATCGTCAAGGCACTGGGCATGCTGCGTTTTTATTGAATAACCGATAATTTACTTTTTGGCTAAGAGCTCCCTCATGAATTCAAGTGTTAAAATGGCTTTGAATAGCTTACGAAACGTATTATTATAACATAGGTTTATTATATCAATAACATCAAAAAGTTGGAAATATCTCTTACTTATATAAGGAAATATAATATATATTTACAAAGTATATTGTTATTTTTTCATAAATTATTTCTTATAACTAAGTGTATTTTTTTTTAAATTCCTAATAGTCCAATGGCCACATAGTAAGGACCTCTAGACTAGACAGTCCTGGGGTGAGAATGTAGTACAGTAACAAATTATATATCGACTGTACATACTCACCGCAGCACTACGCAACCACTGTCTCGTGCTGGAGCATTCCACATGACTCGCACATCCGTTTTGGGTTGGTCTTTGGTCTCACTCACAGTATTGATGCAGTCAGGGTTGAAGGTTGAGGAAGCATCCCCACCAAAAAGCTGATAACTGCCGACTTGCTGCGGGGACACTTCTGAGCCATCGTTGGAGCTGGCGTCTGCGACTAGGGTGAACCTTCGGAACGCTCGGAGACCCTCCAGGCTTACTAAAACAGCAAGGAAACAATATTTCATGTGTTTATAAAAAACATGAAAATATTTACAGACATTAACAGAACATCATTTACATTTTGCTCCAAAAGCTATTTTTACATCCATCCTTATGTCTAAGCTTATGTTAGCTGGGGTATTATGTCAGCTCTGCTTTATATGTAAAAATTTACAGTGAATGTGAGTAAGCTAAATTTAAGTCAAAGTGGCTGCCATGCATAAGGATTGTAAAAATCTATAAAGTTTTAAGCCCTCTACAGACAATCAGTTTTAACTGTCGGTTATTAACAATTAAAGCTGAAGTCCATCTGGGTACCACATGTTGAGTTGACTGAGTTGATTGTTGACAGATGGTTCCCGATAAAAAATGGCTGATAAAGAACTTTTCTCTGGGCTAATATCCTTCTCTTGAATGAAAATAAAACCAAGTCAATCGTTTTTGGTCTCAGGCAGATTAATTAAGAACTCTGTAGGGTAAAACTGTTAGGAATTTTTCTAGATACTAAGCTTGACTAGAATTGTCATATTCCTTTTGTTTGCAGCAGACTTTCCATCTATCAACTATTTGTCAACTACTATCTATCAACTATCTGTTGAGAAATTTAAAAGAACAAGTATCAAAGGACTGGCTTGGATTCACGTACATGGCATTTTTTAGGTTATATTACTGTAGTGGTTTAAGTCTCAAGAGTGGTGCTACTAAGGGGTTGAGAGAGTCCTGCTCCTTCAGAAGAAGGCTGTTTGCATCATTGTTGGTGCTAACTATTTTTATCATTGCAGAACAATCTTTGTATCAGAGTCTATAATCATAGTTGTAAACTTATCATTTTTCAATCCCTTTTACGCATCATGAGAGAGCAGGGATCTTTTTAACTCAGGGGTGACATCATGGGGGGAATTAAGAGGGGCATCTGGGGGCAATGTCTCCAGAGCTCTTAAAAAGGTTTTTTGATTTTTTATCAGGTAATAATCTTAATAGTCGTCGTCGTCGTGTTCCTTCAAGGATTAGGCGGTCTGCCTGTTCCGACTTCAAAGCCTCTTCACATCCATCTCTTGTGCGGTCTGCCCACACTTCTCCTTCCAGCTGGTTGATACGAAAGAGCCGACCTGGGAATACGAATATCTTCCATCCGCTAGATGGAATAATCTTAATAGTTCTATTATAATTTTTAATTATGCGACACTAATATTTTTAAGAGTTTTTACCATGGTTTTATATTATGTTTAAGTAAATGTTTCTTTTTCTCTAATTTTAGGCTATATTGTGCCAAAACCTAGGAAATCAATTCCGTGCTCCCCCAACAAGTAACCTCTGACTCCGCCCATGGGTGACATCCGCTCCCACAATGTATGTGGGTGAACAGGGAACAATATTCACATGTTAACATTTTTAAAGAGCTTCTTGTTTACCCAAATGACTGGTATAATTATTTGAGAATGGACAAGGAGACCTATTTGAACTTTTATCACTAGATTCCCCTTTGATTAAGAAGAAAGACAAAAATATGGGGCTATTGATAAATAATCCACATGAGAGACTCAACACAATATTCCAATATAGCTGTACTGAGTGACTGTACTGAGAGTACTGAGAGTAAGAAAATAATAAATATACAAAACACAATATTTGTTAAAAGGTCGTTTTAGAAGTGCTCACTGCATTGTAACTCATCACGAAACAAAGGTGCGAGACGGACTGAAGCAGGTCACTGTTACTATAGGCTACCATGAAATGTTGCAGTTGTAAGTCTAACGGTTCCTGAATTTTGCGTTTGATAACAATCGTGAGACAGCATCCCTCCCTGTTTTCTCTCTGAAAATACTTTGTTGCTAACCCAAAGAAATCAAGAAGGGGAGAAAATAAATAAAATATATTTAGGAAGAATTGAATTTTTAATTAGTCGAAAGGTTTAATTACTAGGTCAATGAAAATGGGAGATTCAAAGCTATAACTCTAAGCAAAAAACGTTTGTATTTACTTCCCAGTGTAGGTTAGATCATAGATGTCTAAAGTGAAAATTTTCAGTTCATCATGTCGCGTACATGATGTCCTCCTTTCACAAACGAA
>CM041789.1:11609183-11674225 GCA_023375725.1 Nephotettix cincticeps | reverse complement strand
TTCGAGCTTGTTTGGGCTAGAATCAAATACAAAATTCATACCTATCTCTATATATAAAATTGAATGTATGTCTGTCTGTCTATCTGTCTGTCTGTCTGTCCTTTATGCGTTGCCAAACTACTCATCCGATCGCCATGAAATTTTAGGAAGTTGCTCTATATGTGTCCAGGAAGGTTTTAGTGAAAAAATATTTTCGAAAACCCCATAAGTTTCCATTTTATGGCGTTTTAAATTTCTAATGTTAACCTTATGGAGAGTAAGTTTGTTTACAAATTGTCTACAAGGTAAACATTTGATTTCTTAGCTACAGCTGATTGGTTTACTTTCCATTAGCAATACCGTATGCTTTACTATCCAATGTCATCTGAATCATTCTTTAATATAAAACTATGAAGTAAATATGTACTATATAAAATGAACAGTTTTATTCGCCACGTTAATAGTTTACAGTTTCGGGTATTATGCATTTATATTTTTTATTTTCCGTCCGATTAAAAGTCGCGTGTTTATATGTTGGTGAAATAAAAAAATATTGTAATATTTGTAGAAATTACGTTTATTATAATAAAAAGCAGCTGTTGTATATTCTTATGGTTTCCTTTCATCATCTGAAATGGTTCTGGTGGTTTCTGTATCCTTTGACATGGATATGTCTTAGATCTGGGGGGGTGTTAGTAATTTTTAAGGTGGAAAATATGTAACAGGTTTCCATAGAAACTACCAGAGTTATTGCATTGAATTTTAATATAAAATAATAAGAACAGCTGTTAAGACATATCCATGATCTAAACTATTTCCCACAGGGAAGTATATACAAACAATTTTTTAATTCATGTTTAGCTGAATAATATATTTTATAGATTTCATAAATAAAGAAAACATTTACGATTTTATAAATAGTACAAGTTAATTAGAAAAATTAAAACACATCTATTAGTCAATGAAAACATTTATGTGATTTAAATAAAACCGATATAATACACCATAATTAATATAGCGCTGAACAAAAAGTAATGACCTCTGATAGGAATTGAACGCGCGACCTTCAGTTCTAGAGTCCGACTCGCTACCGCTGAGCCAAGGCGTCCCTTGATCGGAAGTAACCGTTTAAGGGCTTTTAGCCCACCTCAATTATTGTTTTAGGTGTTGAGTTTATTTAATCATCCATACAGTTATTATTAGCCTGTGATCAACTGATTTTGTTTGAAACAGAATGAGGATTGACAAGCAAAAGAGAAATTTAATTTACACCAATTGATTGGTTTGTTACAATGGCTTCAAGCAATACAATGAATACGTTTTCTATCAGAATACGAAATGTTTTGGAAATACTTTTCTCTGTTTTTATTTCTCACTTATTTTACCCTTTAGTTTTTACAAATTGTTTAGTAATATGATAATTTTTCATTTATACATAAAATAAATATTTATGCAAAACCTCTATTCACATGTTGTTTACCACCATCTTCAATCAACAATTAATTGTCAAACGGTTATAAACAGATGTTTTGATTTGTATTGTTTACATTTGATTCTCCATTCTATTTTCCTTTCGCCATCTGGAATTTATTCAGTGTATTTATTGCAAACGTTTGATTTCTATGAAGTGTTTATGTCATTTAAATGTAGTTTTGTTCAAGAATTATTTTTTATTGTGTCGTTATTGTGTACGATTAACAAAAAATGATTTATATGAAATATCAGTAAGTAAAGTATTGATGTCATACAGATGATAAATTGTTGAAGGTTTTTTTTGTTTGTTTTACTTGCGTAATACATAGTTCATCTAACAATTTAAAAGTTGAAGTTTAAGTTAGGCCTGGATATGTGAATTTTTTGTCCTCAATGCCACCTAAAAGAAAATGTTTTGGGCGAAATAGCCTAGAAGCGTTGAGAAAAAGAGCATTACGAGTTTCAGAATCCGACAGGCAACGGGATGAAAGACTTGAAGCTGATAGATTGCGTCATAGTAGAGCCCGCGCTGACGAATCAGATGAGCAACGGGATGAAAGACTTGAAGCTGATAGATTGCGCCATAGTAGAGCCCGCGCTGACGAATCAGATGAGCAACGGGATGAAAGACTTGAAGCTGATAGATTGCGTCATAGTAGAGCCCGCGCTGACGAATCAGATGAGCAACGGGATGAAAGACTTGAAGCTGATAGATTGCGCCATAGTAGAGCCCGCGCTGACGAATCAGATGAGCAACGGGATGAAAGACTTGAAGCTGATAGATTGTGCCATAGTAGAGCCCGCGCTGACGAATCAGATGAGCAACGGGATGAAAGACTTGAAGCTGATAGATTGCGCCATAGTAGAGCCCGCGCTGACGAATCAGATGAGCAACAGGATGAAAGACTTGAAGCTGATAGATTGCGCCATAGTAGAGCCCGCGCTCATGAATCAAATACCGATCGGACAGCAAGACTTCAGAGAAATCGAGAACATAACATTCGATTAAGACGTACACCAGTTGCTGATTTGAATCTTGCTGCTTTCAATTATGATCCTGAATATGACTACAGTAACCATCAACGAGTTGTTATTGGGAAAATGGACAAGCTATGTGAATATTGTCGTGCATTTAAGTTTAAAAATGAAACGCCGGGAATGTGTTGCGCAAATGGAAAAGTAAAGCTGCCAGAATTTAATCCGCCACCAGAACCATTACCAACGTTAGTAGCAGGACACACCACTCAATCTAAACACTTTTTGGCAAACATACGTAAATATAATTCATGTTTCCAAATGACGTCTTTTGGTGCGACCAATATTTTACGAGACAACTATATGCCAACGTTTAAAGTTCAGGGGCAAATTTACCATCGTGTTGGATCACTTCTGCCACTAACAGACTCAGATAACAAGTTTCTCCAAATATATTTCATGGGAACATCTGATGAGCAGGTTAATCAACGTTGCCGATTCAACTCTGGAACTAATCGAGAAGTCGTTGCCTTATTGCAAAATTTATTTCATGAACATAATGAATTAATTAGATTGTTCAAGACTGCTCTCGAACGAATGCCAACTGATAACCATGCTATAGTCATTATGGCTGACAAAACACCGGCTGGTCAACATGAAAGACAATACAATGCACCAACAATTGATGAAGTAGCGATCGTCATAGTTGGCGAAGAATTCAATTCACGTGACATTGTACTTCATCGTAGGGACGGTAATGTCCAGAGAGTTTCCGAAACTCACCGCTCATACGATGCGTTGCAGTATCCACTTTTATTTCCAAGAGGTGAGGATGGATATCACTTAAATATAAGAATGATAAATCCACAATCACAAGAAGAGACCAACAAGAAAGTAAGTGCCATGAACTATTATTCACATAGATTAATGATTCGTGAGAACTCAGACAATCATATTTTAAAATGTAGACAATTATACAATCAGTTTGTTGTAGACATGTATGCAAAAATTGAGACCGAAAGACTACTGTTTATTCGATTGAACCAAAGCAAACTCCGCTCAGAAGAATATATCCATCTCCGTGATGCGATCGTCTCTGATGTAAATCCCACTGAATTAGGGAAAATGGTTATACTACCGGCTACATTCACAGGGAGCCCCCGTCACATGCATGAGTACGCACAAGATGCAATGACTTACGTCCGTGCCTATGGTCGTCCTGATTTGTTCATAACTTTCACCTGTAATCCTAAGTGGAGTGAAATTCAAGAACTTCTGTTACCAGGACAATCTTCTTCGGATCGCCATGACATCACTGCCCGTGTTTTTAAACAAAAGTTAAAATCGATGATGGACTTTATTGTTAAGCAACATGTTTTTGGAGAGACGCGCTGTTGGATGTACTCAATTGAATGGCAGAAGAGAGGACTGCCACATGCCCACATTCTGATTTGGTTAATTAACAAAATTACACCAGACATTATTGATGAAGTCATCTCATCTGAAATACCTGATATTGACACTGATCCAGGTTTATTCGAAGTGGTAACAAAAAACATGATTCATGGTCCTTGCGGTGCACTTAACAATAACTCTCCTTGCATGAAAGATGGAAAATGCACTAAGCGCTATCCAAGACTGTTGATAACAGAAACTATCACTGGAATCGACGGCTATCCTCAATATCGTCGACGGTCGATGGAAGACGGTGGAAAATCAATCACTATAAAGTTACACAACAACGAAATAGAGGTAGACAACCGCTGGATTGTACCGTATTCACCAATATTATCAAAAACATACAAAGCACATATTAATGTTGAGTATTGTAATTCAGTGAAGTCGATCAAATATATATGCAAATATGTGAACAAAGGAAGCGATATGGCAGTGTTCTCAGTGGGTAACGCATCTACAAAAATAATTGATGAAATCGAACAATATCAACTAGGGCGCTACATAAGTAGCAATGAAGCAGTTTGGCGTATTTTTACATTTCTTATTCATGAACGTTACCCAACTGTCGTTCATTTGGCGGTCCATCTTGAAAATGGGCAGCGTGTGTATTTTAATCCGGATAATGTACATTTAAGGGCAGTGACACCACCACAAACAACACTAACTGCTTTTTTTACATTGTGCACTGAAGATCTGTTTGCAAGAACTCTACTTTACTCAGAAATACCCAAATACTACACTTGGAACACATCTCGAAAAGAGTTTCAACGTCGTAAACAGGGAATACCGGTTGAAGGACATCCTAATCTGTATTCATCCGAAGCGCTAGGCCGTCTGTACACTGTCCACCCAAACAATCAAGAGTGTTTTTATTTGAGATTACTCTTAGTAAATGTACGTGGACCAACATCATTTGTAGATTTAAGAACTGTAAATGGTGAAAGATGTCAAACTAATCGAGAAGCCTGTCAAAAATTGGGACTTCTCGAAGGTGATGCCCATTGGGACATCACGCTCGCGGATGCATCAAACTGTGCTTATCCACAGCAAATACGTACTTTATTTGCGATAATTTTGACTACATGTTTTCCATCCAACCCGAAGGATCTATGGGAAAAGTACAAAGATTATATGAGTGAAGACATCCTTAACAACTTGCAATCAACAAATTCGGAAATCCAATACTCACCAATTGTGTACAATGAGGCATTGGTGTCGATCGAGGATGTATGTTTAGCGATAGCTAATAAAGGCTTAAAGGAGTATGGTTTGAGTGCACCACATCGAAGTGTGAATGGCAGTTATGATCGGGATTTGCACAGAGAAACAACTGGGTTTGATGTCAATGTTTTGAGGAGATTTGTAGATGAAAATCTTACTAAATTGGTTCCTGAGCAACGATTTGTATTTGACACCATCATGAAAGCAATTAAAAATGAAAGAGGCGGATTCTACTTCATGGATGCACCCGGTGGTACAGGAAAAACCTTTCTTCTCTCTGTAATTTTGGCAACCATCCGGTCACAGAATAGAATTGCGCTTGCAATAGCTTCATCAGGAATCGCTGCAACACTTTTGGATGGTGGTCGAACAGCACATTCAGCATTGAAATTGCCTTTGAATTTGCAAAACTCTGAAACACCAACATGTAATATCACAAAAAATTCAGGAATGGGCGACGTTCTCAAATCATGTGATATAATTGTATGGGATGAATGTACAATGGCTCATAAAAAAGGCCTGGAAGCGCTTGATCGGACTCTGCAAGACATAAGAGGAGTTAAACAACCCTTTGGAGGAGCACTAATTTTATTGTCTGGTGATTTTCGTCAAACCCTCCCCGTAATACCACGCTCTACGCCCGCTAATGAACTCAATGCATGTTTAAAATCTTCTGTGTTATGGTGTCATGTAAATAAATTGACTCTCAAAACCAACATGAGAGTTCAGCTACAAGATGATGCTTCTGCCAAATTATTTTCTAAACAATTACTAGATATTGGAAATGGAAGAATGGAAATTAAAGGACCTACCCAATGTGTCACTTTACCAACAAACTTCTGTAAACTGACATCAACCAAAAACGAACTCATCCAAAATGTTTTTCAAAATATAGTGGACAATCACAAAAACCATCAATGGCTAAGTGAACGAGCTATACTAGCTGCAACCAACAATGACGTCAATAATATGAATAACAGAATCCTCAACAAAATACCTGGTGAAGAAACAATATTTAAGTCAACAGATACTGTGGTGGATCACGATGAAGTAGTAAATTATCCAACAGAATTCCTTAATTCTCTAGATTTGCCTGGAATGCCCCCACATATTTTAAAATTAAAAATCAACAGTCCCATAATTCTTCTTAGAAACATAAATCCACCTCAGTTATGCAACGGTACAAGATTGATAGTGAACAAAATTATGAAAAATTTGATTGAAGCAACAATTTTAAATGGAAAATTTAAGGGTGATAATGTTCTTTTACCAAGAATACCCATGGTATCTAATGATCTTCCTTTTGAATTTAAACGGTTACAGTTTCCCGTTCGACTTGCATTTGCAATAACGATAAACAAGTCGCAAGGACAATCACTGCAAGTTTGTGGAATAGACCTTGAAAACCCATGTTTCGCACATGGACAGTTATATGTTGCATGTTCCCGTGTGGGAAACCCATCTAAGTTATTTGTGTACGCCCCAAATGGGCAAACAAAAAATATTGTTTACAAAAAAGCTTTAGAATAATCGAATGCATGACAGTACAATAAATTATCACTTTGAAAAAAAGTGTTTTATTATTTGTAATTTAAGTTACAATCTACATATATTAATTTATTAACATACTATACACTGGCATGCATGCATGCATGCGAGAGTATGTGTTTACCAGGTTATAAGATGGTAAATGAGGTGACCAGGTAAGGCATGATCTGTTTCAAATTTTTATGAGTTTAATACATTACTTATACATGACTAGGCATAAAAACCCTGGAATTCAAAATATTAATAATTATATTAGGTTTAATATTTGCAAACGATCCTTATTCTAACAATTTTTTTACGTACATCGCAGCAACGCGCGACGGGTAAGCTAGTCCTCTATAAAAAATTAGTTTTTACTAGCAGTAAGCCCGTCCTCTGTACGGGTTGTAGGATTCAGTTTAGAAGAAAGATCATTATACCAAAATGTAAAACCTGAAATCCTGAACAAATCAATACAAAGAAGATAAATCAATACCCAGTTTTACTATTTAGCATTACTTTACAATTAAATAGATTAGAACATATACCATTATTATCATGAGTTAAACGTTAAAATAACTTTTTAAATATAGTAAGCTTATGATTTCGAAATGGGTTTAAATCAATGACCAATATAAGCTAACTAATATTGATTCAACAGCTGTTTGTTTTTCTTTCTATCAAATATTTAAACTACAAAGACAGCTGAGTATTGCCAGTAGGTTATTCATTCAAAACTGAAGCAAAATTCGACCGATGTCGCGTAAAAAGTTGGTTTTTAAATGCTCGTTATTTACTTTTCAAGGGTCGGCGGACATTTTAAGCCTTTAAAAACCTCATCTGGAATGTATGAAATAAGTTTCATTGTTAACAGTTCTACAGTTTTTTTTCGGAGAAGACGGCCTCCTGGAGCGTCACAGACACAAATTTAGATACTCATAACACGTAAAAATAAAAAATGTATAATTCTGAGTAATGTACAGACAAACTTCTAATTTTATTGATATAGATTGACCTTTACATTTCTGACATGGCGACCTACCCAGGTAGGTATTTTAAGTAAAGTGTGAATGAGGATTGAGTGTAAGATGATTGTTGTGCGATCTTGTAGTCTTGTTACTGACTAAGGCTGACATGTTCCTTAGACATCACTGTTAAGTAATAGCCCGACAACTGCTGATGACATCTATGGGGCCTGGAGTTTACTAAACTAATGCCTCAGAATGTTGCTTATTCGTGATACTCAAGTAGCTGGAATACAGGACACACCACGGTCCAGAACGAATTGCAGAATTGGAATTTCTTCAATTTCAACCCACCCGATGAGAGGATTATACATTTTAGAATAATATCCATGTCCTGTATTTTTATAACCATTATTTTGCGAATGTCTAATAGATGTCAATAGGCAATGGACGAACCTCCAAAAATTATTCAATTTTATTGGTGGTGATAATGTCGCCAGAGTATGTGAGGTTTAACGGAATGTGGAGCTTCAAAGGCGAACAAGACGCCCTGGGGCTGTGCGCTGTGCCCAACGAGGCAAAAATTAGTGTTTAAATAACGGTGTACTACAATAAATACGGTATAAGTGGACTGACACATACTTATCCTTTAAGAAAATTACGTCAATCATTCATAATACTGTCATATTCTTTAAAGTTTATACAGATATAATTTACTGTTTCAAAAATAATCATCCAATTTCTGAGAATAACCACAAGGGAAAATAAGTAAAATTAATTGTTACAATTTTATGGCGATGGCAAACCCTCAACTGTAATTCCAAACCTTTTTGAGTGGGGTTTGTCCGTGATGTGACCTTACGCTGCATACCAAGTTTCGTAGAAAATGGTTGGGTAATAAGGAAGAAATTGATTTTTTAATATTCTCCACAAGAATAACATTACGCTCTCAGACAACGAACTGCGTTTATCAAGGACATTAAATTTAACCTTTCTCTGGAACCGTTAGTCGTAGACAAATAGCTCAAATGACTAATTTATTTAGTTTTTTAAATTGGTTTCAATGGTAATAGTCAAATTATACTTTAGTTTTATTGTTTTTGCTGAAAATTAAAATAATCGATTTTTGACATTTAAAAGCGTCCATAACTTTTGAAGCGTAATTTTTACAGACATGTGGGTGGTGTCATATTATTTAGTACTCTATGTACATAGAGTATAAAATATTAAATTTTAATCGAAATCGTTCGAGCCATCTTTGGGAAATTTGGATTTTTCACGTTTTAGGGGGAACCACCCTAAAAGTAAAAAATGAAAAATTAACCTGGAGATACGTTGAATATATACATATATACCAAATTTCATCTGAATCGGGGTAGGCTGTGGCTCTGTACACATACAGACACACACACGAACGGACAGACATTACATCGAAACCTACTTTTTTGGATTTGAGCACTTTTTTGGATTGGGATATGCCCATCTCCTGGCCTGTATTAAACTAATTCTAAGATAACGCATGCACTTCTTAAATGATAAGACGTTTGTTTCAAGCTTGTAGCTTTAAAATATCACATATGGTTTTTGAAATATTAATTATTTTAAAAAACGTACAGAATCTCGGATTACGGCTAAACTGAGCCTAAATCGAAAAAATGTTATGTACGTATTCGACTTATTTTCTCAGTAGAATTTGGTACACTACGAGTTTTTGCAACACTCCGTAAAATCTTACAGCTAGAAGAATTACAACATTTGATCTCGATAAGGGTTCCCTTCGTTAACAATATGTTTTCCTTACGTGTCGATATTTTCCTTCAAGATTACTAATCACGATAGAAAGTTTTCCGCAGTAATAATCCAGGTAAAGTATTTTTTTAAGTAAACTGTTCAATCGTCCTGTATTCCAGCTACTTGGAGGTCACGAATTGGGATAGTTGTGAGCGATGGTCGGTGGGTGTAGTGTTCTCTTATGTGGCTTAACGTCCGCACTATTGAATACTACGTTAATCCGCAAAAAACATCATCACAATTAGACCAAGTCGTAATTCAGAGGCCGTGGTTCGGATTCCACGTTAAACTGTAGGTCGCTCTCATGGTTATTGGACTATTAATTAACAGTCCTGTCTGAGGAACATGTTAGCCTTAGTCAGTAACAAGACTACAAGATCGCGCCACAATCATCTTACACTCAATCCTCATACATACTTGGCTTAAAATACCTACCTTGTGATGGTTGTCATTTTAATGATCTAATCTATAGTGACGTGAGTCACAAAGGTGACACAAATACAACTTAAAGAAACACATTGGCGTAACGTTTCGAGGAAAATAAATACAGCTGGCTTTGGCTCATCATAAATTCTTTCCTTTTTTCATTTCTGAAACAAAAAGGATTAGCCAGGTTCGAGGGCTAATTCTGGATTCTCAACAAAACTAGGGGATTTTCTTACGCAAAAGGGTTTGCAACCCGTGTGACTGGAATTTGGAACAATTGGTGGCCTGGTCCAAATTCTCGAAAAGGACCCACCAGGTCAGTCCCGTCGACAGGCAGTACTCTCGGGGTTGCCCAGGCTGGTACCTGAGGATTAGAACCCTTAAAAATTTCTAGAAATAACAACTCTTCCCTTATTGTTCTCCTTGCTGGAGTCGTCCTGGTTTTACGGTTGTTTTTCAAAGAAATGGGTAATCATCCTAGTTTTCTGATCTAGATGTCATCTCAGGGAGAAGGATATATATCCATCGTACTAAGAAAAAGAAATTCTATGGAGAATTGCATTATGTCTTATTTTCCGTGTAATACATTATACATTTTATAATTTTCCGTGTTCAGAAAATTATATTTGGACTAAAAATGAGTAAATTCTTTAAGATTTCCTTTTATCTGTATCCATTTTTATTTAAATTCTCAACTTAAATATATCAAGTTTAACCTTCGTCCATATGTCACCCCTAACAGGGTAAATTTAATTATACAGAGTATCGCGTTTTTTCTTGTTTTACTCGTATTTGAAAATTTTGGCTTTATAAAATTTATAAATAGGCCTATAAATTCATAAAAACGCGTAATTTTAAAATAATTTGTGAAACATACAAATATTTAATAGGCTATTATTACACAACTGGGAAGATTATATTTTTTAATCGCTACGTAAATGAAGTAAGAGACTGTATATGAGTGACAGGCCATCTTAAAAATTTCGTGTATACTAAACAAAAATACCTCCGTCATCTTGGAACTTCAAATTGGAAGCTAACTTTAAAAACGTGGTTATTAATTTTAAATTGGTGTTCTCTTTCAAAAAATTTTTGGAAACCCAAGACGTCTGCGTGAGTGTAATGATCTGTACTCTATCAAATGCAATTAATTATGTAATTTCAAATTATTTTGTTAGTTAGTTACTGATAAGGCAACCAGCCCAGGTATTTTAAGCGATTATGAATAAACAATGAGTGTAAGATGATTGTGGCGTGATCTTGTGGTCTTGTTACTGACTGAGGCTGACATGTTCCTTAGACAATACTGTTAATTAATAGCCCAGCAGTTATTGACATATCTTAGCGGGTTAACGTAGAGTTTAATAGTGCCGACGTTAATCCACACAAGAGAACACTACACCCACCGACCATCACTCACAACTATCCACAATTCATGACGTCCAAGTACATAGCTAGATTTTAGGACATTGTGAATTACATAATAAATGGGTTAAAAACCAGCATTCTCCATATCAGCAATATTCATTTATAAGTGTATTACTCCTGTCATGAGATGTTTTTAGTTTTAGCTCAGACTTCCGTGTCGTATGTGGATTTATTTGTATTGAGACAATCACCTCTAGCCTCTTGGTCAGTTTTGGGTCGTATTTACCATAGTTATTATTTACAAACGGTAGTAGATGTTATTGCATTTATGTTTGGTTGCTAGTTACGAATCCAGGACTTCTAAGAGAACAACAGGAGATCGGAGGTGAATCGTAAGACACCCCAGAACATTACTGATACCAACTACGGGGGGCGGGTGTGTAGCCCCCAGCGGACGAAAAGAGTTTCAATTCTACATTCAGGAACATCCTTGCATTATAATACCCTTTTATATTACATAAATACAAGTACATTGGATGTCATGAATCGTGGATAGTTGTGAGCGATAGTGAGTGTAGTGTTCTTTTGTGTGGATTATAGTCCGTTAATCCACAAAGATCATCCTCATAATTAGACCAATTCGTAATTCACAGGCAGTGATTCGGATTCCACGTTAAACTGAAATTCCTTAGATATGCCATTGACTGTTGGCCTATTAAAAACAGTTCTGTCTAAGGAATATGTCAGCCTTAGTCAGTAACAAGACTACAAGATCGTGCCACAATCATCTTACACTCATTTCTCATTCATACTAGGCTTAAAATACCTGGACAGGTTGCCATTTCAGTAACTAACTAACTAACAAGTTCTTTTTTATAAAACAGACTATTAGAATTGAATTCAACATTATTCTAATAAGAAGTGTCTAATGAAGTCTAAGATACTGAAAACTCCTGAATGAGGGGATATCCTTGTTAAATATAACACTTCCATTTAATAAACCCCGCTTTTAAAAACACACATATCGATAAGTGATCAATGAATGGCAATCAACGACTGTGGAGATAGCTGATGACAGACACTCTGTCACTGTTATCTATTAGGCACAACTTGTACACGAGCAACTTCTGGCTTAAGTGTTTATGTAACGAGTTGGGGAAATGAGAGCAGTTGCTTCCTCTCCTGTGAGAGGAGTTGGCGTCGGGCTGAGAGGCTGTCTGCTTCGCCGATCATAATGCGAACCTGCACATCTCTCACTGATATAATTGACTAGGACGGTGACGTGTCCTGTAATACAGCTACTTGGAGGCCATGAACTGTGGAATTGTGGATAGTTGTGAGTGATGGTCGGTGGGTGTGGATCCACACAAGAGAATATCTCGTGTGGATTAACGTCCACAATACCATCCTCGTAATTAGACCAGTTCGTAATTCAAAAGCAGTGGTTCGGACTGCACGTTACACTATAGGTCCCTTAAATATGTCATTGATTGTTGGGCAATTATTAACAGTCCTGTCTAAGGAAGATGTCAGCCTTAGTCGGTAATAACACTACAAGATCGCGCCACAATCATCCTTAACTCATTTCACATTCACATTTGGCTTACATACCTTGGTAGATCGCCATTTCAAATAATAATCAGTTGTATTAAACATACATTACTATTTTCTAAACTTAATCTTTAGAAGATGGAAAGCAGATGTAAAGTTTAATTTTCATCATAAACTAGGTCATTGACAACATGAAACTTATCCCATTCATCAGCTAACACATCATTGTATCAAAGATTTTTCGGTTGGTTGGATGTTTTCGGTTGTTTTGTTTTTTTGTTATGGTGTTTTTTAATAGTAAATAATAAATAATAGTAAATGACAATTTTCCAATCTCGAATGCAATTGCAGTTCTAGACCGAATCCTTTGAAAAGAGGGGAGCGCCGCGATTCTGACGACGAGATCGTAGCGACCAGATAATTTGAGAATAACGTTAGTACTACATCAACTCGCGATTTGGGCGATCTCAGCGATCCGGCGCTTAAATTCTTCAGTGACGTCGAAAATATAATTGTTGATGCTGAATAATTGTTCGGCACTCTCATACATACATAAAAATAAAAGTGGCCGAACGATCTGCCAAGAATATACTATATACTGAATGGCTAGTCTATGGTGAATTCCATAATTTGTACAGAATATTGCGGCAGTACCTAGAACTATTTCGTGATTACACGCGAATGACAATTGAAACATTTATTATGTAATCAGTGAGTTAAAATATACATAGCTTCATTTTGATGTGAACGAACTTGATGTGGTGGTCGCTGGAATCGGCTGGATTGCTCAGATAGGACGCTCCTGCGTGGGTGATATAAGAGACAGTCGCACGACCAAAGACGAACTGATTTGAATTTTTAAATTATTGTAATTTGTATTAAACAGTATTGTATTGTATTAAACGGAGTAATTTTTGAAAAATTATGCTGATATCGGGCGCTTATATCACTTTGATCGCGTCGCTCCGGTTACCCACGTAGGGCCTGCAGAATTAAGATAGGTTACGAGCATCATAATTTTTTTTTTTAAATTTAATATTATGAGAAAGATAAATGGAAAAACGAACCCTCTGATAAGCTTTGTTACCAACTATAACTTACTTTTTTTAAATTATTTTCTTAATTTTCTACCTGTTGAAAACAGCAGCTAACGTAATTTCCTAATCTTCATGAAAAAATGTTAATTTAACAAAAAGATTCCATCTCTGTAGAGTAACAAAGCAATGCAAAGTCTTTTTGTAAAAGAAGAATAGTATAACGAAACGGAAAAGGAGGAAGAAGAAGAAGAGACTCCTCACAGCGCAGCGCGGCGGCGGCTCGCCAAACCCCTATGAAAAGAACACTTAGTTAATCAAGCAGTTGAATAGAATTGCGCAAGTAGGTTGACCGGAAGCTGGTAGTTTTGTCATTTCCGTTATATTGTGATGACGTCAAGAACGGCAAACTGCTCACTTCCTTGCAGCCACCCACCGCCTGTGGGTTGAGGAGAGTGTCGTCGGTGATGGATGGTGGAGGGTGGAGTGTGAAGGGAATGGCGGAGGCCAGGGAGGAGGTGTTATACTTTTAACTGAAATGGAAACCAACCCAGGTAGGTATTTTAAGCCAAGTTTGAAAGAGGATTGAGTGTAAGATGGTTGTGGCGCGATCTTGTAGCCTTGTTACTGACTAAGGCTGACATGTTCCTTAGACAGGATTGTTAATTAATAGCCAAACAGCCTATGGCAACTAAGGGACCTACAGTTTAACGTGCAGTCCGAACCACTGCCTCTGAATTACGAACTGGTCTAATTATGAGGATGATCTCTGCGGATTAACGTAGTATTCAATAGTGCGGACGTTAATCCACACAAGAGAACACTACACCAACCGACCATCGCTCACAACTATCCATAGTAAGTGACCTTCGAGTACATGGATTACAGGACACGCCGCGGTCCCAGTGTAGAGGGATTAGGTGTTGGCTTAAATAAGGGTCTGAGGCTGTAAGGACAAAATTGAGGGATAAGCAATTTTGGATTAAGGATAGGATGTAGAAGGCTGAGGATAGGAGGCGAAACCTTTGACTCTTGAGGGTCTAGAGAAAAAATGCTTTGAATTTAACGCATTAATTACTATACATATGTTTCGTTAGTTAGCATCTAGGTGCTTTTTTGGATTTGGCGTCTAGGATTTTGTCATAAAACGCGAGTAAGTGGAAAGGATACTATCATAATAAAGGGATTGCCAGAAAACTTAAGCAGACCAACCTTTCAAAGGATTATTTTTTTGCACATATCTCCTTCTCCGAGGCGTCATTGATAATTATCTGCACTAATAAAATACTCGTAGATTGACAAAATGAGAATGGGAAGCTAACGAAAACGCAGAAAATTGAAGTACAGTACTACGCTTTAAGGAAAGTGATTTTTCACTCATTTACACCTGAACTGGAATTAACTAACGTCAAAACCATTTTGGATGACAACGGAAGGAATCACAAATCAGATTGAATTATGAACAGCTGATGGTAAATGAATTATGTACTATTGGAGATTGAATGATTTATTAAAGGAAAATGGTGAGTGAATAATGGACAGATGAAGAGTAAATAATGTACTAATGGAGAGTAATTGATGAACTGATGGGAAATGAATGATGGTCTGATGGAGGATGATTTATAGCCCAATGGAGAGTGAATGATGGACGAATGGAGGGTGAATTATGGACCATTGGAGAGTGAATGATGGTGAGTGAATGACCATTGGACTGATGAGGAGTGTGAATGATGGACGAATGGAGAGTGAATGATGGACGAATGGAGATTGAATAATGGACGTGTGGAGAGTGAAGAGAGTGGAAGTTGAGAGTGAGTAGAGAGTGGACTGATGGGGGAGAACGAATAATGGACGAATGGAGAGTGAATAATGGTCTAACGGAGAGTGAATGCTGGACTGTTGGAGAGTGACTGATGAACTGACTGAAAAGATGGTGGAGTACACTGAATGGAGAAGGATTTCGGTTGGAGAAGAATACACAGAGTATAAAGAATATAGTCCGGGAAAAAGAAAAAGACTTAAAGTATCAAGAGGAAGCTCACGCTCCACATCCCGTGACTGGTCGGCGACTCCTCGGTGACCTTGGCGCCGCGCGGAACTCTTATCACATGTTAAACATGACCTCGGGGCCGCTCACCTCTCCATCCACTACCGCCAGGAAGCCACGACAGCTTCCTTATTGCACACCGACATCCAGGCATTACTAGCCATTACTGGGGCCTGGTGGCCGATAATGTCTTCTTAAAGATGATCGTACATTCGTTAACTCGCATGTAGACTACAGATGGACGATGACGCTCGCTGTGGTTAAAACGGGATATGATTGGTTGACCTTCGATAGTAATTATGGAGTAGATATATGTTATAAGTTGGGAAGGTGACTTCCATATCATTTCTATTTCTCAACCACTTCCCAAAGATCAATAATTCCCAATATAGGAATCCCGAAATGTAATTTTAATTCTTTTAGTATCCATACAAATAAATAATGAACAACATTAGCACTCATGTATCTAAAAAATGAAAGATTAATGATCCTTGTGGGAACGACATGTAGTTTAATAAGTGAAAATTAAATTTGAATAGTTGTTTTAAATATTATAGTTTATCGACTTCATAACCTTAGAATGTTGCACTGAAATAAAATTCTGTGTCCAACGAAATTTTGAAGATATTTATATATATGTTCAATGTTCAACAACCTTTTTATCTTTTTAAATATTCAAAATGTGTTATCGTTTGACAGTTTTTGTGAAGTTAAACTGTAAATGAAAATCTCGACTTGAAGTATCATTTTCACATAGATAAGATTAAGATAGTATGTTAGAAAAAATCGGTCACACCCACGAGCACCAGAATCGGAATCAGAAACTCTTATTACAGTTTCGTAGAAAAATGTAACGTCAATAATTTACAGAAAATTTTTTAAATTAGTTATGTATGCTTCCACTCTTGAATTCTTCCATGTTGTAAAAGGGTTTTGTAGTCAGCCAGTTTCCAGAGTTGTCTTCCTGAGGAGTTCATCATTTCTTTACGTTGTCTGGCAGCATATGACGGCTTTCTCTCGTACAGACTAATGTGGTGAAGAGGTAGTGAGTAGTCTGTAGCATGCCAGGTGGGGTCGTTGTGGTAGTCATAAATTATTGGTAAGTTTAGCCCATCAACATACAGTATTGTCTCCCGGATGTACTGGTATACTGCAGTCATTATGTGTAGTCGTTTAGCCTCTCTGCAAGAGTCAATAGGTCCAAGCCCACTAATTACTCTTGCCGCTTTCTTTTGAGGAGCTTGTGTTGTTCCTCCCCAGACAATTATTCCATACCGGATATGTGATTCAAAAAGCGCAAAGTAAGACACTCTGGTGAATGAAAAGTCAATGCTTGCTTTTCTTGTGACAAGTGCCTCTGCTTCTGCAAGCGTTTTCCGCATCACGACCTATCACATGGGCTCCCATAATACGGGAAACGGCTGGAAGCGTCGGTAGACTTTTACTTCCTGGAGGCGAGTGAACGTAAGGCCTTCTGCAGCTCACGACGGAGGGACGGGGCTCCGCCACGATGGCCCGGGCATTACGTAACATGATGCAACCCACGGAGTGGGTCAGATGTTGTGGAGTACACCAGGGGTCGTGTGTAGGCCTATTTTTTAAAGAGAAATTCTTTGATTAAACGAATACAAATAAAAAGTTTACCTTAATGAGTTGTTCATAGTTTTGACATGGATGGGTCTAATCTCTGCGGGGCGTATTGTCAATTTTGTGAGACGCAAAAAGTGTAACGGAAGTGACGTTATATGGTTATGGGAACATATGTTTATAGTAACTGAAAACATTCCTTTCAGGCATATCCATTATCTAAACTATTTCCCATAGGCAAGTAAATAAAAAAACTTTCACTCATAAATATAAATGGTTCAGGTTTGTAGGAAGTAAATCTACGACTCGACCAGTACTAGTAGGTAACAGATCCAATTGAAAACATTACACATAAAAAAATGTCTTTGTGACTCATCCATATTTGTTCAGAACTCGGGGATGTAAAATGGTTTGTAAATTTGTACTTTGTGTTTTAAAGGAATTTCGTAGAGGAATGCTTCGTCGTCTTGCGTAAAAGTTCTGTACTGATGCAACGCGTCGTGGCGGTGGAGCATTAGCCTACATTGCCGCGGAGTGCCTCAAGGAAGCGCTTTGGGACCATAGTTCTTCCTCGTCTGAGAGTCTCAGAAACAATAGGGTCAAAATCCGTAACCATACCATGACTTGAACGATCTGAAATACCATAGTGAATTTAAAATTCGTTAAAATAAGGTACAATATAGCCTATTTAGTTTTGTTTTTTTAAACATCAAGTCATTTGGAAGAAGTAAAAAGTTACATTGTGTTAACTATTAAGAATCAATTCTGTATAAAATACTAGATTAAAAAGCTTGTAAAATCAAGTACTGTTAAAAATGTTTTCTAGGTAACAATTAATTGACACAGAGAATACAAGTATTTATACGTACAAGACAGAAATAGGAAAAACAATACTCAATTGAAAATTTGATAGTCCCGTGAGTAGAAATGAGTAAATTCATTGAGTAATGTGGTTGGATATATTCTGATAAAAATTTTGAAATCTTGTATCTCACTGTATTTCGATCAGTAATGAATAGTATAACTTTCCAAACAAAGGAACTCAGGTGTAGACAGATTACAATGAATTACTGAAATAATTTCTTGTTATACTTATGTACGTGGTTGGAAATTGTTAATCGTAACTGTAAGTCGTGAGTGACCCAAAATGTTATCCTCAAAATGCCATCCCAGCTGGAAGAGACTTTCCGAAGATGGATCTTCGACCGATTCGGCAACGACATTCATTACGACAACAATGGGGGAGGTGGCGAATGACGATACGGACTACAGAACAGGCGAGGGGCGACAATGGAGAGGACCTTCGTCCTTCGTCCTGCCAGGAGTTATGTGGGAACCCCGGGGCGCCAAACACCTGCGGCTCTAGAGCAGTCATTCTCCCTTTCCGGAATCACCTGTTAAAACGAAAGACATTTTGTAGCTTCACTGTTGATGATGTTAGTAGATTTAATATTTTTGTTTTGGTTTCTGGATAAGAGTGATCTGAATCCCAAGTTTTTTGCAGAAAAAGATTGCTGAAAAGGTTTCATTGAAGTCCGATCCCGCAACCTTCACTCACATGGTTCATGGTTGCCAATTTTACATTCACCGCTATCCATTAAAAGGCCGAAAATGCCAAAATACGTAGAAATGTCAAACAATTTTCGAAATCGCTATAAATTACCAATAATCTCTGTGTACTGATGTAAATAAATGTAGCAAAATTAAACATCGGTTAGTGAAGTTGGACATTTGGATGTTTTGGAAAACAAATTAAGAATATGAGTTGTAAGTGTGAAAGGGAGAAACCAAAAATAGAGGTTTTGAGCCACAATAGGAACTGTAGAATAGGAAAACGTCCTGATTGGGATAAAAGGTCGAGTTTTAAATGAGGAACCAGGAATCTTGTATTGTATTAGCGAATTCCAAATGGAAAGAGAGCTATTCACATGACCCGCATGGTGACAGTTAAGCCCGGGACCACGATAGATGTTCTCCTGAACACGTTTATAACGTGGAGTCCGAACCACTGCCTATGAATTTCGAATTGGTTTAATTATGTGGATGGACTTTGCGGATTAACAAAGTATTCAATAGTGCGGTCGTTAATCCACATAAGAGAACACTACACCCACTGACCATAGTTCACAACTATCCACAATTCGTGACCTCCAAGTAGCTGGATTACAGGAGACACTACGATCCCAGTCAATGAATTGTAACATAAATAAAATCTAAAAATGTGGAGTATTGGATTAGTAATAGTCGCCGATTAAAATATTTATAACAGAAAATTGTATTTACATAAAGGTATATGATTGTTATTAACTGGTTATTTTACATGAGGTAAGATTATAATAATACTGACAAGTCAACAACGTTATAACAAAACTGCGAGACCGAATTCCGATCATCATCAGCAGAAAGAATTTAGGCTTGTAATGCAACGTGTTGTGTTATCCGTTCGAACCTTATTGTTAAAATTGATTAATGCTTCTGGCAAGAGAAGCAGTCGGTCTTTGTCGGCTCGTCACGATATCTCATTTGGTCTGCATCCATGCAATCAATTATTTAATCTTTTGAAGAACTAAGTTAGTACTTTGGGTTAATGTTTCAACAATATAAAAAACTGAGTTTATGAAACAACATCTTATATATTAGAGTTTTTATACGATGTCGCAATACCTGTTTGAATTCAAAGACGATACATTTTGTGATAGAAGCGGAACAATATAGATTTAGGTTTTAATATTTAGAATGATTGATTATGTAAGTAAAATTCCGTAGTGAAATTCTTATTCTGTAAATTTGATAATGGATAAACCGTTTCTCCACATCTACCAACACCCTCATATCTAAACAAATAACCTCCCTTCTTCCACTCTAAGTTTCTTCCAAGTCCACACCATTTCTCATCTCTAAACAACCAACCTCCCTTGTTCCGCTCTATGTTTCTTCCAAGTTCACATCATCCCTCATCTCTAAACAACTAACCTCCCTTGTTCCGCTCTATGTTTCTTCCAAGTTCACATCATCCCTCATCTCTAAACAACCAACCTCCCTTGTTCCGCTCTATGTTTCTTCCAAGTTCACATCATCCCTCATCTCTAAACAACCAACCTCCCTTGTTCCGCTCTATGTTTCTTCCAAGTTCACATCATCCCTCATCTCTAAACAACTAACCTCCCTTGTTCCGCTCTATGTTTCTTCCAAATTCACATCATCCCTCATCTCTAAACAACTAACCTCCCTTGTTCCGCTCTATGTTTCTTCCAAGTTCACATCATCCCTCATCTCTAAACAACTAACCTCCCTTGTTCCGCTCTATGTTTCTTCCAAGTTCACATCATCCCTCATCTCTAAACAACTAACCTCCCTTGTTCCGCTCTAGGTTTCTTCCAAGTTCACATCATCCCTCATCTCTAAACAACTAACCTCCCTTGTTCCGCTCTAGGTTTCTTCCAAGTTCACATCATCCCTCATCTCTAAACAACTAACCTCCCTTGTTCCGCTCTAGGTTTCTTCCAAGTTCACATCATCCCTCATCTCTAAACAACTAACCTCCCTTGTTCCGCTCTATGTTTCTTCCAAGTCCACATCATCCCTCATCTCTAAACAACTAACCTCCCTTGTTCCGCTCTAGGTTTCTTCCAAGTTCACATCATCCCTCATCTCTAAACAACTAACCTCCCTTGTTCCGCTCTATGTTTCTTCCAAGTCCACATCATCCCTCATCTCTAAACAACTAACCTCCCTTGTTCCGCTCTATGTTTCTTCCAAGTTCACATCATCCCTCATCTCTAAACAACTAACCTCCCTTGTTCCGCTCTATGTTTCTTCCAAGTTCACATCATCCCTCATCTCTAAACAACTAACCTCCCTTGTTCCGCTCTAGGTTTCTTCCAAGTTCACATCATCCCTCATCTCTAAACAACTAACCTCCCTTGTTCCGCTCTAGGTTTCTTCCAAGTTCACATCATCCCTCATCTCTAAACAACTAACCTCCCTTGTTCCGCTCTATGTTTCTTCCAAGTCCACATCATCCCTCATCTCTAAACAACTAACCTCCCTTGTTCCGCTCTATGTTTCTTCCAAGTCCACATCATCCCTCATCTCTAAACAACTAACCTCCCTTGTTCCGCTCTAGGTTTCTTCCAAGTTCACATCATCCCTCATCTCTAAACAACTAACCTCCCTTGTTCCGCTCTATGTTTCTTCCAAGTCCACATCATCCCTCATCTCTAAACAACTAACCTCCCTTGTTCCGCTCTAGGTTTCTTCCAAGTTCACATCATCCCTCATCTCTAAACAACTAACCTCCCTTGTTCCGCTCTAGGTTTCTTCCAAGTTCACATCATCCCTCATCTCTAAACAACTAACCTCCCTTGTTCCGCTCTAGGTTTCTTCCAAGTTCACATCATCCCTCATCTCTAAACAACTAACCTCCCTTGTTCCGCTCTATGTTTCTTCCAAGTCCACATCATCCCTCATCTCTAAACAACTAACCTCCCTTGTTCCGCTCTAGGTTTCTTCCAAGTTCACATCATCCCTCATCTCTAAACAACTAACCTCCCTTGTTCCGCTCTAGGTTTCTTCCAAGTTCACATCATCCCTCATCTCTAAACAACTAACCTCCCTTGTTCCGCTCTAGGTTTCTTCCAAGTTCACATCATCCCTCATCTCTAAACAACTAACCTCCCTTGTTCCGCTCTAGGTTTCCTCCAAGTTCACATCATCCCTCATCTCTAAACAACTAACCTCCCTTGTTCCGCTCTAGGTTTCTTCCAAGTTCACATCATCCCTCATCTCTAAACAACTAACCTCCCTTGTTCCGCTCTATGTTTCTTCCAAGTCCACATCATCCCTCATCTCTAAACAACTAACCTCCCTTGTTCCGCTCTAGGTTTCTTCCAAGTTCACATCATCCCTCATCTCTAAACAACTAACCTCCCTTGTTCCGCTCTAGGTTTCTTCCAAGTTCACATCATCCCTCATCTCTAAACAACTAACCTCCCTTGTTCCGCTCTAGGTTTCTTCCAAGTTCACATCATCCCTCATCTCTAAACAACTAACCTCCCTTGTTCCGCTCTAGGTTTCCTCCAAGTTCACATCATCCCTCATCTCTAAACAACTAACCTCCCTTGTTTCGCTCTATGTTTCTTCCAAGTTCACATCATCCCTCATCTCTAAACAACTAACCTCCCTTGTTCCGCTCTAGGTTTCTTCCAAGTTCACATCATCCCTCATCTCTAAACAACTAACCTCCCTTGTTCCGCTCTAGGTTTCTTCCAAGTTCACATCATCCCTCATCTCTAAACAACTAACCTCCCTTGTTCCGCTCTATGTTTCTTCCAAGTTCACATCATCCCTCATCTCTAAACAACTAACCTCCCTTGTTCCGCTCTAGGTTTCTTCCAAGTCCACATCCTCCCTCATCTCTAAACAACTAACCTCCCTTGTTCCGCTCTATGTTTCTTCCAAGTTCACATCATCCCTCATCTCTAAACAACTAACCTCCCTTGTTCCGCTCTATGTTTCTTCCAAGTTCACATCATCCCTCATCTCTAAACAACTAACCTCCCTTGTTCCGCTCTATGTTTCTTCCAAGTTCACATCATCCCTCATCTCTAAACAACCAACCTCCCTTGTTCCGCTCTATGTTTCTTCCAAGTTCACATCATCCCTCATCTCTAAACAACCAACCTCCCTTGTTCCGCTCTATGTTTCTTCCAAGTTCACATCATCCCTCATCTCTAAACAACTAACCTCCCTTGTTCCGCTCTATGTTTCTTCCAAGTTCACATCATCCCTCATCTCTAAACAACCAACCTCCCTTGTTCCGCTCTATGTTTCTTCCAAGTTCACATCATCCCTCATCTCTAAACAACCAACCTCCCTTGTTCCGCTCTATGTTTCTTCCAAGTTCACATCATCCCTCATCTCTAAACAACCAACCTCCCTTGTTCCGCTCTATGTTTCTTCCAAGTTCACATCATCCCTCATCTCTAAACAACTAACCTCCCTTGTTCCGCTCTATGTTTCTTCCAAGTTCACATCATCCCTCATCTCTAAACAACCAACCTCCCTTGTTCCGCTCTATGTTTCTTCCAAGTTCACATCATCCCTCATCTCTAAACAACCAACCTCCCTTGTTCCGCTCTATGTTTCTTCCAAGTTCACATCATCCCTCATCTCTAAACAACCAACCTCCCTTGTTCCGCTCTATGTTTCTTCCAAGTTCACATCATCCCTCATCTCTAAACAACTAACCTCCCTTGTTCCGCTCTATATTTCTTCCAAGTTCACATCATCCCTCATCTCTAAACAACCAACCTCCCTTGTTCCGCTCTATGTTTCTTCCAAGTTCACATCATCCCTCATCTCTAAACAACCAACCTCCCTTGTTCCGCTCTATGTTTCTTCCAAGTTCACATCATCCCTCATCTCTAAACAACCAACCTCCCTTGTTCCGCTCTATGTTTCTTCCAAGTTCACATCATCCCTCATCTCTAAACAACCAACTTCCCTTGTTCCGCTCTATGTTTCTTCCAAGTTCACATCATCCCTCATCTCTAAACAACCAACCTCCCTTGTTCCGCTCTATGTTTCTTCCAAGTTCACATCATCCCTCATCTCTAAACAACCAACCTCCCTTATTCCGCTCTATGTTTCTTCCAAGTTCACATCATCCCTCATCTCTAAACAACCAACCTCCCTTGTTCCGGTCTATGTTTCTTCCAAGTTCACATCATCCCTCATCTCTAAACAACCAACCTCCCTTGTTCCGCTCTATGTTTCTTCCAAGTTCACATCATCCCTCATCTCTAAACAACCAACCTCCCTTGTTCCGCTCTATGTTTCTTCCAAGTTCACATCATCCCTCATCTCTAAACAACCAACCTCCCTTGTTCCGCTCTATGTTTCTTCCAAGTTCACATCATCCCTCATCTCTAAACAACCAACCTCCCTTGTTCCGCTCTATGTTTCTTCCAAGTTCACATCATCCCTCATCTCTAAACAACTAACCTCCCTTGTTCCGCTCTATGTTTCTTCCAAGTTCACATCATCCCTCATCTCTAAACAACTAACCTCCCTTGTTCCGCTCTAGGTTTCTTACAAGTCCACATCCTCCCTCATCTCTAAACAACTAACCTCCCTTGTTCCGCTCTATGTTTCTTCCAAGTTCACATCATCCCTCATCTCTAAACAACTAACCTCCCTTGTTCCGCTCTATGTTTCTTCCAAGTTCACATCATCCCTCATCTCTAAACAACCAACCTCCCTTGTTCCGCTCTATGTTTCTTCCAAGTTCACATCATCCCTCATCTCTAAACAACTAACCTCCCTTGTTCCGCTCTATGTTTCTTCCAAGTTCACATCATCCCTCATCTCTAAACAACTAACCTCCCTTGTTCCGCTCTATGTTTCTTCCAAGTTCACATCATCCCTCATCTCTAAACAACCAACCTCCCTTGTTCCGCTCTATGTTTCTTCCAAGTTCACATCATCCCTCATCTCTAAACAACCAACCTCCCTTGTTCCGCTCTATGTTTCTTCCAAGTTCACATCATCCCTCATCTCTAAACAACCAACCTCCCTTGTTCCGCTCTATGTTTCTTCCAAGTTCACATCATCCCTCATCTCTAAACAACCAACCTCCCTTGTTCCGCTCTATGTTTCTTCCAAGTTCACATCATCCCTCATCTCTAAACAACTAACCTCCCTTGTTCCGCTCTATGTTTCTTCCAAGTTCACATCATCCCTCATCTCTAAACAACCAACCTCCCTTGTTCCGCTCTATGTTTCTTCCAAGTTCACATCATCCCTCATCTCTAAACAACTAACCTCCCTTGTTCCGCTCTATGTTTCTTCCAAGTTCACATCATCCCTCATCTCTAAACAACCAACCTCCCTTGTTCCGCTCTATGTTTCTTCCAAGTTCACATCATCCCTCATCTCTAAACAACCAACCTCCCTTGTTCCGCTCTATGTTTCTTCCAAGTTCACATCATCCCTCATCTCTAAACAACCAACCTCCCTTGTTCCGCTCTATGTTTCTTCCAAGTTCACATCATCCCTCATCTCTAAACAACCAACCTCCCTTGTTCCGCTCTAGGTTTCTTCCAAGTTCACATCATCCCTCATCTCTAAACAACTAACCTCCCTTGTTCCGCTCTATGTTTCTTCCAAGTTCACATCATCCCTCATCTCTAAACAACTAACCTCCCTTGTTCCGCTCTAGGTTTCTTACAAGTCCACATCCTCCCTCATCTCTAAACAACTAACCTCCCTTGTTCCGCTCTATGTTTCTTCCAAGTTCACATCATCCCTCATCTCTAAACAACTAACCTCCCTTGTTCCGATCTATGTTTCTTCCAAGTTCACATCATCCCTCATCTCTAAACAACTAACCTCCCTTGTTCCGCTCTAGGTTTCTTACAAGTCCACATCCTCCCTCATCTCTAAACAACTAACCTCCCTTGTTCCGCTCTAGGTTTCTTCCAAGTTCACATCATCCCTCATCTCTAAACAACTAACCTCCCTTGTTCCGCTCTAGGTTTCTTACAAGTCCACATCCTCCCTCATCTCTAAACAACTAACCTCCCTTGTTCCGCTCTATGTTTCTTCCAAGTTCACATCATCCCTCATCTCTAAACAACTAACCTCCCTTGTTCCGCTCTATGTTTCTTCCAAGTTCACATCATCCCTCATCTCTAAACAACTAACCTCCCTTGTTCCGCTCTAGGTTTCTTACAAGTCCACATCCTCCCTCATCTCTAAACAACTAACCTCCCTTGTTCCGCTCTATGTTTCTTCCAAGTTCACATCATCCCTCATCTCTAAACAACTAACCTCCCTTGTTCCGCTCTATGTTTCTTCCAAGTTCACATCATCCCTCATCTCTAAACAACTAACCTCCCTTGTTCCGCTCTAGGTTTCTTCCAAGTTCACATCATCCCTCATCTCTAAACAACTAACCTCCCTTGTTCCGCTCTATGTTTCTTCCAAGTTCACATCATCCCTCATCTCTAAACAACTAACCTCCCTTGTTCCGCTCTAGGTTTCTTACAAGTCCACATCCTCCCTCATCTCTAAACAACCAACCTCCCTTGTTCCGCTCTATGTTTCTTCCAAGTTCACATCATCCCTCATCTCTAAACAACTAACCTCCCTTGTTCCGCTCTATGTTTCTTCCAAGTTCACATCATCCCTCATCTCTAAACAACTAACCTCCCTTGTTCCGCTCTAGGTTTCTTACAAGTCCACATCCTCCCTCATCTCTAAACAACTAACCTCCCTTGTTCCGCTCTATGTTTCTTCCAAGTTCACATCATCCCTCATCTCTAAACAACTAACCTCCCTTGTTCCGCTCTATGTTTCTTCCAAGTTCACATCATCCCTCATCTCTAAACAACTAACCTCCCTTGTTCCGCTCTATGTTTCTTCCAAGTTCACATCATCCCTCATCTCTAAACAACTAACCTCCCTTGTTCCGGTCTATGTTTCTTCCAAGTTCACATCATCCCTCATCTCTAAACAACTAACCTCCCTTGTTCCGCTCTATGTTTCTTCCAAGTTCACATCATCCCTCATCTCTAAACAACTAACCTCCCTTGTTCCGCTCTATGTTTCTTCCAAGTTCACATCATCCCTCATCTCTAAACAACTAACCTCCCTTGTTCCGGTCTATGTTTCTTCCAAGTTCACATCATCCCTCATCTCTAAACAACTAACCTCCCTTGTTCCGCTCTAGGTTTCTTACAAGTCCACATCCTCCCTCATCTCTAAACAACTAACCTCCCTTGTTCCGCTCTATGTTTCTTCCAAGTTCACATCATCCCTCATCTCTAAACAACTAACCTCCCTTGTTCCGCTCTATGTTTCTTCCAAGTTCACATCATCCCTCATCTCTAAACAACTAACCTCCCTTGTTCCGCTCTATGTTTCTTCCAAGTTCACATCATCCCTCATCTCTAAACAACTAACCTCCCTTGTTCCGCTCTATGTTTCTTCCAAGTTCACATCATCCCTCATCTCTAAACAACTAACCTCCCTTGTTCCGCTCTATGTTTCTTCCAAGTTCACATCATCCCTCATCTCTAAACAACTAACCTCCCTTGTTCCGCTCTATGTTTCTTCCAAGTTCACATCATCCCTCATCTCTAAACAACTAACCTCCCTTGTTCCGCTCTAGGTTTCTTACAAGTCCACATCCTCCCTCATCTCTAAACAACTAACCTCCCTTGTTCCGCTCTATGTTTCTTCCAAGTTCACATCATCCCTCATCTCTAAACAACTAACCTCCCTTGTTCCGCTCTAGGTTTCTTCCAAGTTCACATCATCCCTCATCTCTAAACAACTAACCTCCCTTGTTCCGCTCTATGTTTCTTCCAAGTTCACATCATCCCTCATCTCTAAACAACTAACCTCCCTTGTTCCGCTCTATGTTTCTTCCAAGTTCACATCATCCCTCATCTCTAAACAACTAACCTCCCTTGTTCCGCTCTATGTTTCTTCCAAGTTCACATCATCCCTCATCTCTAAACAACTAACCTCCCTTGTTCCGCTCTATGTTTCTTCCAAGTTCACATCATCCCTCATCTCTAAACAACTAACCTCCCTTGTTCCGCTCTATGTTTCTTCCAAGTTCACATCATCCCTCATCTCTAAACAACTAACCTCCCTTGTTCCGCTCTAGGTTTCTTACAAGTCCACATCCTCCCTCATCTCTAAACAACTAACCTCCCTTGTTCCGCTCTATGTTTCTTCCAAGTTCACATCATCCCTCATCTCTAAACAACTAACCTCCCTTGTTCCGCTCTATGTTTCTTCCAAGTTCACATCATCCCTCATCTCTAAACAACTAACCTCCCTTGTTCCGCTCTAGGTTTCTTCCAAGTTCACATCATCCCTCATCTCTAAACAACTAACCTCCCTTGTTCCGCTCTATGTTTCTTCCAAGTTCACATCATCCCTCATCTCTAAACAACTAACCTCCCTTGTTCCGCTCTAGGTTTCTTACAAGTCCACATCCTCCATCATACCTATACTCAGAATTTCCCTTACCCCGCTCCAGGTTTCCTCCACATTCACCGCCTCCCTCACATCCACACACTCGACTTCCCTTGTCCCGCGTCCGTGTGGGAAGCGTGCAGCGATGGAGGCCAGTGGACCAAGCCGTGCTCGTTGGGTAACCGTTGCATAATGACGGCGTTATGTGGAGAAAGCCACGCCGACCTTGCTAGCATTTCCTTTCGCTGTTCCATTTCCGCGCTGGTGTGCTGTGTGCCCCCTCCAAGGGGCGCTGCAGTTACATATCAGTAACCCGAAGTTTGGCCCACAGGTAGGGTGACCAAATAACCGGAAAACCGGGATCATTCGTTGTGTCGGATGATGTCCTAAAAATCTTTATATTTACTTCCCTGTGGGAGATAGGTTAGATCATGGATATGTCAAAAGGGGTGTTTTCAGTTCCTCTAAACAGGTGTTCTTATTCTTATATATTTAAAATTTAATACAATAGCTCTGGTAGTTTCCATGAAAACCTGTTTCATATTTTCATCTTACAAATTTTCAACGCCCTCCCCAGAGCTAAGACATATCCATGTCAAAAAATGTATCAGAACGATAAAATACCTGGAATTCTGTTTAGAACGGTTAAACCCTGTATATAACGATTTTATTTAAAAAGGGTTTCATTTCTATCTCTTGTTCATAGAAATTAGCTTCAAAAATTCAGGGAAATCCTGTTTTTGTGTTAATAATTAATTGTGATAAAACTTAGCCACATGTAGTCTCTTATTTATGCCTGACTCCTGTTCAAGGAACAATGGTCAAGTTGATCGTCATCCAGAGTGACAGTGGGCCTAAGTCAAAATCCTTGACATTTGATCGAGTTTTTTATCAGAGAAGAGATCTCTCACGTTTTAACTACAAACATTACCTCAAATTAACCATTTTCAAAATAATACTCAAAGTTTTTACGTCCGGGGGGGCCAGAACAGTGTCTGATGGGGGTGTATTCCATTAACCTCCCAACCCCCTGGTAAGCCTGTCCAAGTTTCATAAGGGAATTCCCATCAAGTCTCACTGACAGCCAGTTTAGGGGTTGAAGCTGGTTACTTTTGAAGTAATATTTCCTAGTACTTGTTAATCCTTTGTCTATCCACTGTAAAAACTTCCTTCCTGGAAGTTTTTGACTTCTGGATATAACTAAAAGCCGGTCTGACCCTGACAACATGGGAAACGTATCCGGGAGAAGAAAAGCTTACTTGGGATCTCCTGAATTTTCAAATACCATGTTGTGTCCTCTAAAACGAAAGATTGGGGGTTGACCCACAGCCGTGTTTTTGACCTTGAGGCAAGACCTTAAATTCTAGTGTTGATCTCAAAACTGAGTAAATATATTTCGGAGGTTGAAGTCCTGAGGATGTAAGTAGACTAACTTATTCTACATTCCCCATAGGAACCCATAGGAAGTGGTTCGGATTCCACGTTGAACTGTAGGTCCCTTAAATAAGTCTTCAACCCACTATTCCGTCTAAGGGTCAGCCTCAGTCAGTAACAAGACTACAAGATCGCACTACAATCATCCTACACTCATTTCTCAATCATACTTGGCTTAAAAACCCCCATAAAAACCAATCCTGGGCACCACTAATTCTAAATCGAAAATGCATCCTACTGTGCTTCATCCGGTGATAATGGTGCCAAGGAACAAAGCTTTGATTCCCTTTGTTTTGTAACCATTTTTGTAAACGCGGATCGGTTACGTAAAATTCAAATGCGTTCCACAAACCCACTGGTTGCATTTCCTACCATTCGTCTACCACGACCTGTTACGTCTTTCCTAATTTTCATTCCAGTGTTCTTTTGTAGGCTATACTTTTAATATTTGCAAAATTCCATCCTTCTAGCGAATTTTCTGTGGGAAATTGGGGTATTGCCGTCGTTCTCATGGTAAGTCCTAGGGCGGAGACGATCTTTTTCGTTTTGGGGTACTCAATTTCCAAAAAAATAAAATACGTTAACACATCACAAGAGTGAGACACAAAGTTTGAACACAATGTGTCTTGTGTGAGTGACTTTAGTTGCTTGATATGTTTTGTTTATACATTTTGGTTTTCACCTTTATACCGGCTTAGTTCGGATTTACACTATAACTTGTCGTGTTCTTTGTTCCAACCCTCCTGAGGACGGGATCAGATTCCAGATCATAAAACTCTATCAAACTTGTTTTACTAATCGTGATTAAAAATGTCCGCAGTAAAGATTTTAATACAGAATGTTGCTGTATTACCATCAATTTGTGTCTTTCCAAGCTGATGAGGAACGGTCCAAACCCCGGTCTTGTTACTACCTAACGTCGAATTGTTGTTAGGAAGCATTGTTGCATTAAGAGTCTGCATCAGTGGTAGCCATCTTGGATTTTAGTCCCGTAAGAGCAATGTTAAATTCTGGCGCCTATATCTCCTTGACCTATGGTCATAAATTAACGGAAGTGGTGTCAAATTAAAGGTATTACAGTCCTCCCCACCTTACAGAACTTCTTATTTTCGCTCTCAATAAAAAAATAATAATGATTTATTTTGTATAATATTCCTGGATTTTTGTTTTTACATCAAGTTAATTTTTTGAACATATTAAAAGGTCATGCCCTTGAGCCACATCTCATCAATGTACTTCCAAAGCTTTACATTGATACTTTGAATTAACGCCACTACAGACGTTAAAGTGAAGGTATGTTCCGCCAGAATTTAATATTGCTCTTACGGGACTAAAATCCAAGATGGCTACCACTGATGCAGACTCTTAAATAATAACCCAATGACGAAATGGTAACTGGGTCTAGATTCGACCCTTACGGGTTTCGATCCGGCGACCTTTAGTTTTGAATTCAGGCACTAAACCACTCAGTTTCAAACAAAGAAATTCATACTTCTTACAGGTACATTATTCTATAAAAATAAGTAAGCTTTATACATAAAATCTAGTCATACAACTCAAAAAAAGACGGCTGCTTTTATGTAATAAAAACGTCTCCACAAAAAGAGAACACCGATACTGACAGGTCGTTTTCTTTTCAAGTTAAAAAAATGTAGACTAAAAATGAAATAGCTATGCGTAGGCCTGGTAGTCAGAAACAGAGGTTTATTTATAAACAACCTAGGCTATATTGGACAGCTCTATAGACCTACACCTGTGCTTTTCAATTTAATCGTACTGTTTTCCCTGGAAGAATAACTGGTTCTTGTCAAGTTTTTGCATATCACAGTTTTACCAGCATTACTAAGCGATTTATTTCACTTTTACAGTCTTTCAGTCACTTGAGATTACTTTGACTATAACTCATGGACTTACGTTCTTGATTTATATTCCTTGCGCAAGCGAACACAAACCTTTATACTTTCAGTTTTGGTTATAAGTGTGACAATGAGTTGTAATTCCTTTTCAATTGTACGTTTTACCCTTTCATTGTTGTAAAAAGGTGACCAATGGTGGTATTATAAGCCAAGTATGAATGAGAAATGAGTGTACAATGATTGAGGTGCGATTTAGTAGCGTTGTAACTGACTATGGCTAATTTGTTCTTTACAGTGGACTGTTAATTAATAGCCAAACAGCCAATTACATCTAAGGTACCTACAGTTTAATATGATATCCGAACCACAATTTCGCCTCTGAATTACGAACTGGTTTTTATTATGAGGATGAATTTTTGTGGATAAAACTTTTATCCAAAAGTGCGGACGTTAATCCACAACAGGGAATATTATATCCACAGGTAATTGCTTATAAATATCCTGCAATTAAAAAGAAGACGAAAAACTACTATACTACTTAAATTCAAAGAAATGTTTGCAGGAGCTATATTTTATATAATAGTTAAAGCGAATGAGATATTATTCAGTGAAACATTGAAAAGTGCATTATTTAAAAATGTGTTTACAGAAATGTTCGTTTCAAAAAATGTCAGTTGATTACATTTTTAAAATAGGAAAATTTTAATTTGTTTGTAGTCATTTTTTAAAGTTTCTTAAACACAGTTTATAAAATAGTCTATTTACTAATTTACATGTTTTTTGGTTATTTAATGTTATTAGTCGAGGCTATACTTCTTATATCTAAACTTTTATTTTATTATTATAATTTTTATTTAATTTCATTTAACTTTATAGTTATTTTAAATTTTCTTATTTTATGATTAGGCCTACTTTTGGACTCTATACGGCCTTTAGTCCAGGGTCAACCATTTTTTTACCAGAACTTAATCTATTGGCAACACATATTTGATGTTATAAGTGCATTGTATGTCTCAATTTATTTTATATAATTTGTATGATTCTTTTGTTAAATAAAGATCATTATTTTTGCTACTATTGTTGTAAACCTTTGCTCATCATTCATTTTCATCTAAAATATAAAAATATGAAGATTTTACAATTATTTAAAACGAAAATGAACTTCATTTTTCACCCACCTTGAAAGAGATGTTTTGATTGATTTGGATCACGTCTGATTCCCCAGTTGAGACCAGTCTCTAGATTGATATCCCAGGGTTCAATTATGGTCTAACAGGGATTTCCTGGCGCCTGTTGTTGGCGCCACTGCATTTCCCCAACTTCCGGTTGTCGCGTGATGTGTTTGACGTGGTCAATTACCATGTGATCTCTAATTTTGTTCCATACTTGATCATACCTCTATACAAAATTTCCACCAAATCTCAATTATTTTGAATCCAAACCAACTGATTAAAGATACGTCACGTGAATACGCGTGAATACGAATTTCCCCGTTAATATATTACCAAAAACTCATGAGTAATTTTCCTAATCATCTTACTAATTACACGATAACTTTCTATAATTGGACTAATGGTCCAACTTACAATATCATTAACTGGTAGCGTAATAACTGGTGCTTCGAATACATACCTTCAAAAACTACTTTTTTGATCGGTGAACACCAAGACGAGTATATCTTATGACAGTTTAGTGTCTGAGAACATTATGGCTGTTGCACTATAAAATTGTGGTTTGGATCCCACGTTAAACTGTAGGTCCCTTAGATATGCCACTGACTGAGGGCTATTAGTTAACAGTCCTGTCTAAGGAATATGTCAGCCTTAGTCAGTAACAAGACTACAAGAAAACACCACAATTATCTTACACTCTTTTCTCATTCTTAGCTTAAAATACCTACATGGATAAGTCAACGTTTGAGAAAGGCAATAAGTAAGTGAGAGAGGGAGATTATAGAACTGTATAGGATTATAGAGTACTATGAAGGTAATACATTGCCCGTATAGGTTGCGTGATGTAATATCTACGAAGATAATGTAGGCCTAATTAAAAATTCAATAGCTCAATAACGCACAGGTCCAAGAATTCAAAGGTTGCTGGATCGAGACCAGTGGCTGCGACTCCTGTTGGATCATTACCCCTTTGACTCACGCTTTGGAACCTCGCTGGTTTAAAAAAATGAAATCGAATACTTGTTGAGCGCAGGTGAACGATCACAATTAATTAGACTTTTAGCATCTCGATGAGAAGTTTTTTGTAGACGGTGCTAAAAATCCAGTTTTTTTCAAATGCAAATCAGACCGATTTGGAAAGGTTTTATTGGCCACCATTGAATAAAAAACTGTAAAAGTAATTCATTACAGGTTTGTGTTTAAATTTAATTAACGTAATAAAAATACCATAATACGAGGAGTGTATTTAAGTAATTGGGTTTTACGCCGCTGCAGCGCTACGGTCGACATTACGGATAATGAGCGCACAGCACCTGCAATACAGCCACAATAGACATCTGATCCACAATTACAGCAAACATTGCTTTAGTTTACATTGGGTAGTGAGCTTTCAAAGTCACGACACCGATCGAGAACTCCGCTGTGAAGAATTTTTTAAGTACAAAAGTCCTGGGAACACTAAATCGTCTTAGGGATAGCTGATCTTATGACGTTTTCAATTTGAGTGAGTGCTTCCCGCACAAACGTCCATGACAAGGAACGCTCTGGATGGTGTCTGCTATTACTGATATTCAAAGAAGAAAAATCATCAAGTAGAAGTTTATTCTTCCCTCCTTCAAACGGACTGTTATTTGAGTCCGCTGTAGTAAAGTGAGAGACGGAATCTGTACCTGATGAGACGAAACAACAATGAAACAGCTAGGCGAACCATATACTGGTCATTTTCTTTATCCTTTCAAACTTTCGCATGACAGCGGGGTAGTAACCACTCTACCAGCTGTACGAAGCTGAACTTTAGCAGTTTGGTTTTACAGCTGATAGATACTCTGCTTTATCCAAAGAATTGCGCCTCGTCGTATACCTTGCTCCGCTGGTAAGCGACGTGGCACTTTTCGAACGTTGAAAGGCAAAGTACAAGGACTAGATGGTTCTCCTAGTGGGAAGTTCTTTAGACGTTGTTTCGTCTCATCATGTACAGATAGACAGCAAATTTCAGCTGGCATTGTACTACAACGGACTGATATACAATACGATATAATGTTTGTAACTTAATCTTTCAATTTTTAATGCAATTTATTAAATAATGACTTGAAAACGGGAGGAGTTTCTCCACCTCCAGAAACGTCGTGTAGTTAAAAGAAGCCGCGTTGGAAAAGTCCAATAAGATATTTTATTTTAATTTGTGTATTTCCATGTCAGAGACATTTTTTAACTGTGTTGTTGTGACCTGTTGTTAGGAAGCATCATTAATTATTAACCCAATGACAAATGGCGACTGGGTCCAGATTCGACCCTTGCGAAATTCGATCCGGTGACCTTTAGTTTTGAAGGCGGATATTATAACCACCACCCATCACCCAGCCAATTAAAATAAATAATAAATTAATTGTACCGTAGCTTTCTATTATTTTCTAAAGAAATCTATATGTATTCTTTGCCATGGTTGGCAAGTAGGTTACAAAGTTTAAATTAGCAGTTGTGCTTAAAAATGTTTCTTTTGAACTACTATTATTAGAGTCCGGATGTAAAAATAAATTTGAATTGTGTGTGAGAGAATCTTTGTTTTTCCTTTCTCCAATCAAAGCCTTAAGTTCAGTAATTTGTTCATAGATTTCAAACCTATAGTCATCCTGAGTCATTATATCATCCTCACCTGTGACTAGTTTGTCCAAATCATCTTGTATTGTATCATAACGTATTTTGTATTCTTCAACATTTTTCTCACACACCAAAAGATAGTCCATAGTACATTCTTCAGTAATTTTTGATTTTGTTCTTGTTAACATAGATTTGATAGTTGCTCGTTTTGATTTAAGTATATTGATATCCATTTTGTTCATGTACAGTTTTTATCCTCGTCGCCAATTGATATATATAATTTTTAAAACTATTAATAAATAAATAACATAAGTAGCAAAATAATAAACTTGTATTTCATGATTAACCAGAAACTTCATAACCAAAACATACAATAACAAAGAATAATTAATTATATTAGAAACATATGATCTTGTAGAACTCTAAGTGCAAAATAGTTATTTTCCATACTTTAGTATACATCATAGACAGATGCTTTTGTGTAAACGCCTATTCCTGACCTGTGTCAACGATTGCAATCAAGGGAGTTCGGCGGAGCAACGCCCTCTACAACGGACTTGCAAAATGCAACGTCGCCAAACACGAGTACAGACAAGGTCGAGGCGTAACCTTGATAACGCGTCAGATAACAGGAACCGATCCACTTGACCTTGCCACGGTGTGAAACGCGACATGCACGCATCGCCACCTACAGCCTACAGCTGACTAGCGTTAGCACCTTTCCCATATCGATACCTGCAATCGATATTATTGTTTCGATATTTCCGATATTCTACTGAATTATTGTATTACAAAATCATTTAATATCGATATATTTTTATGAATACCGGTATTTAATTGTAAAAAAGTTTAATATTTAAATTAATTTACTGCTTGTATTGAAAAAATAATATTGATAACTCCTGGAATGTTTGTATTGCATTGATGTCATAAAAAAACTATAAAAAATAGTATTGAATGATTTTGGTGAACATTGAAATTTTTTCGATATTACTAAAATTTATGCTAAATATTTATTTATAAAAATACAACATGTACTGGAAAGTACAATATTTATGAAATTTCTACAATATCACAACTCATTAATGTATTTTTAATCGATATCCTGAAATGCGCTACTATCGAAGGATTTGTGAATATGTATTAGCATTCTATATCGCAAAAAATCAATGAAGACTATATTTTAGGACTGTGTATATTTAAAATGTTCGGGGAATGTTGTGTTCTCTTGAGTGGATTAACGTCCGCACTATTGAATATAACGATAATCCGCAAAGACCATCCTCAAAATTAGTCCAATTCGTAATTCAGAGGCCGTGGTTCAGATTTCACGTTAAACTGCAGGTCCCTTACTTAGTTTCTATCGGCTGTTGAGCTATTAATTAACAATCCTGAACAAGGAACAGTATGGTTGCCATTTCAATGATCTAATCTAATCTAAATAAAAAATCGTCTAAAATAATTTATTTATAAGCAAATTTCAAAAAAAATGTCGGCTGATTATGAGTGGTTTTCTCTGCCTCAGCTATATATATAGGTCCACGTAGAACTTCATAAATAACTTTTCATTTTGTTAGCTTAATTAAACATATGATAACGAGTAACGGACACCGCAATTGGCGCATATTGGTAGCAGACCTATAACGTGGTCACTGGCCAAAGACAAAGCTTGTTTTGATGTGCCCCCAAATTCACGAAAATAGCCTCCATATTTATGAGGACATTTCCCTTTTGAGGTCACGGTTCACTTTCTCGAGATCTACCGAGTGAGTAGCTTTACAACATTGAGTACCAAGTCAGTGTTGGGTGAAAATGATTTGATGTGTAATCTTCTTTTTCGTACGAATGATTTCCTCTATTAGTAATTACAAATGGTTTAGAACTTTCTACCAGCCTTTTAGCGATTTCCCATAGGGAAGAAGCTTCTACCGTAGATCTCATGTGGGTTTTTCTTTTTAAGGTGCATAGAGCCCAAAAAAATAGTTGTAAAAATTTTATATATATTTATGTGTCAGTAAACACGATAACTTTCTTAAAAATGGTTCGATCGAGGCCAAATAAGATGTGGTAAATAAAGATGTGCAATTCCTACCTTTTCTCGGACGAGTTCGTATTCCATGTTGACAATGTCAAGTTGATTTTTCGGCATCAACCGTGTCGTCATGTTGTTTGTATTGCCAAACGTTTCGCCCTTGCTGTGAAGTGGCATCCTCAGTGGCTAGGCTGAGACTGAAGAGTCTGAACCATTCAGTATCAGCTGGCAATACAAACAACATGACGACGCGGTTGACGCCGAAAAAAATCAACTTGACATTGTTGAAACCGATCGCGAAAGCCTACGTTTGAAGCTAGCATCTTCTTTCTCGCAAGTTAGTAGGTGCTGAGAAGAGCTGCATCAATCATCCCTAAAATCACTGTAAAAAAGCTCACTGGTAAAAAGAGAGCCGTGTAAAGCCTGATATTTGTGCCAGTTGTAAATTTTACTGTCCAGAAGAGGAGGCCAATGCTTTCAATTCCAAAATTCCAAGTTAAAATAAATTATTGTTCAGTGGAAATAATTTCGTAACCGATCGACTGCACCGTGACTAATTTGGGCGACAACGTTCTGGGAGAACGAGGTGGTTGGCAACGACGATAAAGTTAATTGACAGATTATCAGCTGATGGACCGGACATGGCGCCGCCATCTTGTCTTCAGCTGATTTGTAAATTTGCCGCGCAGCCGCTATGAGTTGACCTCTCAATCAGCTGGTCCTCGCTGTCTTGTGTGGTGAATTGATACAAAACCTGGAATAAAACCATTTTTAAGTTTCACCACAAAAAATACTGGACAACCGTTGTTCGTTACTTTAATCAGATGTTCCCTATGAAATAAGTACAGTGTTTAAAAAATAACGAACTTTCGTTTAACACCAATGTTGCATTACTTAAATAAATTAAATACGAATTTTTATTATTGTGCATTGCTTAGAATTATGATGTTTTTCATTTTAGTTAGTTTAGTTTTCGTTTTAAAAAGTTACATCCCAAAACCGAAATGGGTTTTATAGTAAATTTTTTCACATGTATAATACTTTTTGGAGAAGGTTCTTAAAATTCTAATTTTACCCACGATATGTCCAAAGGCCTAGTTTTTGAATCGATATTAGACACTGTTTTTATTTATTTTACTAACAATGTTGATGACATAAGGTAACTCACGTATCAGTTGACCATTTGTGTAAATAGTAGTCATGAGTAGGTTATCGTATCTGTAAAAATTAAAATTAATATATTAATTCCATAATATATCATTATATTTATTAATATCCTATACCTAAAATAAACGAGGCCTAAGTTACAGTGTTAGAACTACAAAAAAAGCATACTACTTCTGATAGCGACTCATACCCAAGTGTCCTTGCTGGAGTTACTTACTTATTCCTTTTAGCGAATTACCCATAGGGAAGAAGCTATTACCGTAGGTCTCATGGCAAGACTTAAGCCTGGGACTATATGTGTCTGAACACGATAACTCTCGTAAAAATGGTCTGATCGAGACCAAATTTGGTAGAGACGTGTATTCCTACATTTACCCGGACGGATTCGTAAACCAGACATATCGGTCTATCGTGTCTGTTAGTTTGGGGGGGGGGATTGTGTTCAAAAATAGGTTTTTAGCGTCTTTCATATGCAATTTAAAAAAAAATTTAAATTTTATCTTTTATTATTCCAATCTGCGTAAAAAAACTTCACGATTTAGGTTTTTAAAGTTTTTCTCTATCTCCAACGGTTACCGAGATATTAAAAAATCTAAATACAGTAAATTGTATTTTAAGGCTCCAAAAGTAGCCTCATAATGACTATAGTCATATGGAAGATAAGAAAAATTAATATTTCCCTTATCAATCTATATTTTTGGATGAAACTTGGTATTTAGCTTCATGTGGTTAAGATCCTTTCATTTATGTTTAAAAATCATAGTTTATTGTTTTGAAGCTGATTTTATGATGCCATATGTTGATAAAACTTCGTATAAATGGTCAAAATTAACATTTTTTAAGCTTGAAAGGCCTACTTTCAGTGTTCCTCACAGCAGCAAACCTGCATACTCTTTCCCATGATAATCTCTAAAGAAAAGGAAAATAACTCTCTTTTTTAGCAACACAGATATTGATAAAAATTATCTTACATTATTATTGATTTGGAAATTCGTCTAGTACGCATATCTACTGCGACGGGGGTATTTTACTTGCTATACAAATAAATAATATCGAAAATGTGTTTGTAAATATTATATTTTATAGTTAACACTAGTCTATATATTTTGAATTAAAAATATTTTTGATTTCTATTCATTTGTTAAAATTGTTATTGCAACGTGAGAAATTTTACTAATAATTGAACGATTATAGTTTAGGTATTGATAAAAAAAGTTCAAATTTTATTTATTTTTGCTATCTTAGGTTAATACAATAATACATATCTTTCTCCAACTGAATCATACAACCGGATCAAAAGATGGACTTACGGCTAGTTGAATAAATACTAGATTAGATTAGATTATTGAAATGGCAACCTACTCACGTAAGTATTTTAAGCCAGGTATGAATGAGAAATTAGTGTAGGATGATCGTGGCGCGATCTTGTAGTCTTGTTACTGACTACGGCTGACATGTTCTTTAGACAGGACTGTTAATTAATAGCCTAACAGCCATCTTGTAGTCTTGTTACTGACTACGGCTGACATGTTCTTTAGACAGTACTGTTAATTAATAGCCTAACAGCCATCTTGTAGTCTTGTTACTGACTACGGCTGACATGTTCTTTAGACAGTACTGTTAATTAATAGCCTAACAGCCGGTGGCAACTAAGGGACCTACAGTTTAACGTGGAATCCAAACTCAGGCCTCTAAATTACGAATTGGTCTAATTATGAGGATGAACCGTGTGGCGTAGTATTCAATAGTGCGGATGTTTATCCACATAATTAAGAGAACACTACATTCGTGACCTCCAAGTAGCTGGATTACAGGACGTCGCCACCATACGATTCCTTAGAATAGTGACTTTTATATTGAAATTTCAAAGACTTTTAAATAAAAGATTCATAAATATTACACCCTGTAATGCGAGATTGGCTACATTGCGTGAATCATCCTCTGGAAGATTGAAGACCTAGGAAACTGCGCCGTCTTTCTACACTAGTTATTTCAAGCAAGTAATTTAAATATTACGCATCGAGTCGACCCAATTCGTAAAGAGTTCTATAACACTATTATATAATGGCGGTAATATAGTCAGCCGAGTGTTTCAACTATTCTCAGGGCCCGGCTCGGCATTGGGCAATTTGGGCAAACTTACCTGCTCATACGGAGACATGGAATCGCCGCTCTATAGTAAAATACTATAGTCATTTGTGCAACATGGGATTAAAGTGAAACTTTTTATCTACAGAGGGAACTGTTGTCCAATTTCCTGGGGGAAAAATTACTTTAATCCCGTGATACACACAACATTTTTCTCCACCTACACATACTAGTAACATAAAGTTACAAATTACCGATTATTAAACTAACGTGAATCATATTTTTCAAGTTAGCTAACATAACCTCAAGGCGATAAATGTAAACTATCAGCTGACTGTTAAAGAGCTGATTACTACTGGCAGTTGATATAGTTTCTGATAGTTCATTACAGTGTGCGCCAGATTTATCACATGTTATTCTTTTACTCCCTTTGTACAAACTACATACTTTTCCTCCCTTGGGACTAAAAAACTACTTTAGTACGCTATTACAGAGAGTAAAGTATAATTTTTTATAGTAGCCTAGATGGAGGAAAATAAATATTTTTTTGACATGGATTGATACATTCTCTTTAAACATGTATCTATGATCTAAGCTTTGTCCAAAAGAGAAGTAAATAATTATATTTTTGGTACTTTTTACCCACCTAAAAGCTGGCTCGATTTGTGGTCCGCTTTTCTTGGCATAAAATGTCTAAGCTACTTAGATCATGGATATCCATGATTTGAAACGGAAGTTTCGTCAAATTTTGGTCTGTCAGATTGCCAACCCTGATATACAGGGTATATACAGGGACATATATAAATGCCCAAACAACTGATTAAATTGAAAGCTGATGTCGATCAGCTGTTTTGCACTTCACACTTTTTACTGCGTTCATGGCAATGTTGTTATTTATTTATTAATGCAAGAAGTTGATACTTTGATACTTTTTATTGGAATTACGATTTACCCAGGTAGATATTTTAAGCCAGGTATGAATATGAATGAGAAATGAGTGTAAGATGACTGTAGCGCGATCTTGAAGACTTGTTACTAACCTAGGCTGACATGTTCCTTAATAACAGTACTGTTAATTAATAGCCCAACAACCAAAGACACCTGAGAGATATAGAGTTTAACGCGGGATCCAACCTTTAATTTTTCTCTGAATTATTAAGAACTGGTCTAATTATGAGGATGGTCTTAGCGGATTCATGTAGTATTCTGTAGTGCACACCAGTAAGTATCGCAGCCAAAATACATAGCTTATAAATACTTTACATATTTTTTCATATGATACAAAATCATAATATTATTTACTAACCTATAAAATATAAATATTACTACAGTGTCAGAAGATGTAATTTCTTATGATCAAAAAGCACAGTCATGTTGACGATTATTTACTTTTTAACCAAACTGAATTTTTGGAATTTATATAATACGAAAAATAAATCAATATTAAGAGTTTTTGTGCTATATTTAACAAATGGGGTTTTCACGGAATTAGACTAAAGTTATATTAATATCAAAAATCGTTTCTGTATACAGGCTATAATACTACTTCGGGCTAGTAGGTTGTGGGAATCAACACATATACAAAAACTAGCTGACGAGATTTGAACGCAGTTCCTCAGGGACATAGGTCTCATTTTAAACCCCTAGGCCAGCGCGTTCCCCTTGCACATCCCTGTAAATACAATGCTTCATCCATCGTATCTAGTAAATACTACAGGCACCACAGTAGTTGGACCTTCCCTCGCCACCGCTTCTATTACAGTACCTGTACCTGCCAGGTGGAAGACTGGAAGATGTTCGGGCCCAACACTGAGCCCTGTACAATACCGGCTACCCGTGATTTATCCCAGGAACCGGTTTCTAGGACAAAGCAAACGCTTATATAACCCAATCACATTGAGTAGCAATGATTCATAATTTAAATCTGTTAGGTTGGCACCACTTTCTACTCGTCAGCATCTTGAGTTGTGTCGGCGTTGGCAACAATACCCCGTGGGAGAATGGAAACTGCGGACGTAAAATATTAACAATTCTAATGTTGCCAGCCTTAAATTTCCCTTGTCTTGCAAAACGGCGAGAGCTCGTCGAACAATGAGGAAGAATGAAGATGACGTCGGAGCAAGATCTGGTGGTGCTTGGATGGCTGGAATACGTAAAAGGAAATTATTTTAAAGACGTCATAAAATAGTTTATATTCTTGGAGAAATGACCCAACACAAGACTGAAATGCGTATCTCACACGAAAACAAACTATTTCAATGACAACTTATTACTCCTGGAAATTACACTGAGTAAATTAAATTGCTTAACTTTGAATAAAAGGTCAAAGACCACAGGTGATGGAACAAAAGATTCCACAATTTGTATGAAACAACTGGCTATGTGGTTTGGTGGTTATAGTAACTGATTCATAAAAATTTCAAGGTCGCCAGTTCGATCCTGAGGAAAAACTTGAAAAAAATTTATAATGATTCCATTATGGACCCAGTTACCTTTGTTCATTGAGCTATTACTTAATGCTCCTTGTAAATGAACCAGGTTTTTTTGTGAGTATCTTGGATACATGTCATAAAATCCATTATTTAACACAGCCTACACTCACACGAGTATGAGACCGGTGTCTCAACAGCAGAAATAAGAATTGGATACAAGACTAATTATACAGTGACGTGTCTTCTAGCCCAGGTACTTGAAGGTCAACTATGTTTATATGGTGATGGATGTGATATTCTCTTTTCTGGATTAACGTTTGCACAATAAATTGAACACTACGTTCATACGCAATGAACGTCCTCAAAATTAGACCAGTTCGTAATCCAGAGGCAGTGGTTTGACCTCAACTCTGTCTAAGGAACATGTTAGCCTTATGTCAGTAACAAGACTACAAAATCGCGCCACAATCATCTTACACTCATTACTCATTCATATTTTACTTAAAATGCCTGGACAGGTTGCCTTTCAGTAACTATCTAACGTAGATTTTATCGGGAATGTTTTGGAATTTTAAATCCCAAAATAATGTGGAATATTATTTGGGAACCTAAAAACTATAAACTATGCAAATTTTAATCAAAATCGTTAAAGTATCTTAGAGACTTGATGTTCCCTGTTTTTAAGAGTTTAAAGCATCAAAACCTTTTAAAAATCAATTATTGAAAACATGTATAAAACGCCTGGCGTTAACACACTCACACAAAAAGATATCTCTTGGAAAAAACTACTTTTTTAATCGGAGGAACACAAAACGAGTACATCTCTAGACAATTAAAATTCGTAAACGTTGAGGAAGTCAATACTTTCTCCTTATACTATCGTATAGGTTGTAGAAAATACAAAGATTCCGCCCCTCTCTGTATTCTGACAGTTTAGTAAACATGTGGCTGTGGCAATATAAAATTGTGGTTTGGAACCCACGTTAAACTGTAGGTCCCTTAGGTGCCATTGGCTGTTAGTTAACGTTCATATCCAAGGAACCTGTCTGTTTTAGTCAGTAACAATAAGACGTAGATTAAAATACCAATCAAGGTAAGTCGTTATTTCATAAGGTGATCCCGTTTTGTTTATCTCTTAAGTTTATCCCATTTTGGACCACCAACTCGAGTAGCAGCTGATGCAGTCACATCTGTAATCTCCACCACATCTGCGCTGCACTTTGCCGTTGGCTCCCATCTATTTGTCTGGCCTCGAAGCGTAGCGCCGGCACCCGAACACATGTGCTTGTGTCCCCAGTCCCCCCGCGCCCGAACCACTGCACTTGTCGTCGTACAGCTGGGCGCTGGGGCCGGCAATCTTTCAAACAATCCATAATTAACCCAAACATCGAGGGCCGTGTTGAAAAACATGAGTTATGATGGCAAGTAGTTCCACAGACCCGACAAGGAAATCTTCGGCTCTCTAATTGACGATGAGGAATTTGTTGCTTCCTGAACAAACGCGGGCTTTGAAGAGCGTGAAAACGGTCGGACTCCAAATTAGGTGGCTTGTTTTGTGACGTCAAAAAAAACGTAAAGGCAATTAGAATATTTCTCATCTTATTGCACGATTTCACATCAATAATCGTGCCTTGTTGTCAATTCATTTGAGAAACTTAAATACATGGTTTTTATTTGTTTTAATATCTAAAAAATAAATACCCCTGTCACAGCAGACCTGCGTACTCAGTGAACTTCCAAATGAACCGATCTAATTTTGCATTTCATTATAGGTATAATGACATTACTTTTGTCAAATGTTAAGTTCAGATTGGTCTAGAACCTGTATCGTTATGAACTCAAAATGCAACGGTTTTCAATTGCCGTTTAATAATGAGCCTCTTAATGAAGTTACTTCAGTATCTTTATTGGTACTTTTTGCAATGGTCGTGGATAACCCCTGTTAATTAATAGCCCAACAGTCAATAACATCTAAGGGACCTACAGTTTAACGTGGGATCCGAACCAAAGTAAATACCCCCGTCGCAGCAGGCCTGCATACTCAGTGAACTTTCAAATCAACAATATAATAGTACTGGTATATGATAAGTTTGATCAATATCTGTCGATAAATATTAGAGTTATTTGCCTATTTTCAAAAAGATTAACACAGGAAAGAGTGTGCAGGTTTGCTGTTGTGAGGAAAACACTAAAAGTAGGCATTTATAACATAAAAACCTTTATTTTGTCAATTTATACCAAGTTTCATCAAATCTGTCCATAAATAAAGGAGTTTGCATATTCTCTATACGATTAACATGGGAAAAGGGTATACTGGTTAGCTGGCATGATAAACACATAAACTATGATTTTTAAGCATAAATGGATAGTTTTCAACCACATGAAGCTAAATACCAAGTTTAGATCGAAACAAAATATGTTATTCGTGATTCCTACTAAACTTTGCGGAATAGTGCAAGTTTCTACAACTAAAAATCATTTTTATTGATTTTTTAGTTTATTTTCATTATTCGTTATACCCTTATACTTGCAGGGACAAGGATTTCATCCTTGATGCATTTTATCCCAATTGTGACCTCTCCAGGGAGGATACAAAATGAAACAAGGACAAAGCTGTAAAAGATAATCAAATGTAATAAAATATAGTTATATAGTGCGTGTACAATAATTTTCTAAGTTTAACCGTCCATCACCATGGGTCTAGGGCTCGTGTGGTGAATTAAAAACAGCAAAGTACCGCAGCGGCGTGAGACACATAGGTTATAGCCGGAGGTGACCGCTCATGATCTGACAGGAGTCGCCGGCCACTTGCGTGAAGCAACCTTTGACTTTCTGGGCCAGCGCCTCTGAGCTTGATAGTAATATGCATAGCTTGCATCTGATGAAAATACATTTTCGTGCTAAATGGCTGAGAGTTAAAAACATCTTTTATATATTTTCGCAATCGTGGAGATGTGTTACTAAATAAGGCAACGTCACAAAATCACTTACAAAATTCCGTGGCAGCTACAATAGTCAGGTATTTCAGTTGTGCATTACACCACACGCTTATCCAGTTTATCACATCAGCTGTTACACATGTGTTATTAGCAAATGACGTCACGGCCGCAGGTCACGTGACGCATGGGAATGTGTATTATCGCAACGAGCGTGGAGCGTGTTCGACTTTGAAGTGCAGAGGCGCCGCGGAATGTGACAGACGCACCACAGGCCACTGGCGAGATGATATAATTGGTCTACAAATAGTGAGGTCAACGACTCATCTGGGCACGCGCATTGTCTTATTCCTCACTGTTGCGGATATCGCGACAGTCAGGTCGACGCCAACATCGATATATCGCAACTCAAGACGTTTCGATAGTGCCAAAGAAATGAATGAAATTACCTTTCTGAAGTTTTAAGACGATTTTGGTGCAATCTTGTAGTCTTGCTACTAACTTGCAGACTGCCATGTACCTTAATAGTAACGATTGTATTATGAATGCCTTAAAGCCATGAGTGAGAATTCGCTCGTGTTCCAAGTATCCGTTCCAGGTTCATGTTTCGAAAATGAACGCACATTATTTTCACTTTTCCACCTTAAAAACTGGTTATATGTTTTTTTCCGTATGCAGGTTTATATTTCGCAGATAGTAGTTTGTTAATTACAACATTAGCTTATGCATTTATCTCTTCCGGAGTTAAATTGAACTCATCACTGCTTAAATTGCTCATTTTATGAATGGTTCAATACTCATATTTGGGTTTAGCCACTAAACGCACTATATTTATGGATAAATCTGCTGATTTTGCATTTCATTATATCCATAATGGCATTACTTTCGTCAAATGCTGCGCTATGATTGGTCTAGAACCTGTATCGTTATGCACTCGTAATGCAACGGTTTTCAATTTCCGTTTAGTAATGAGCCGCTTAATGATGTTACTTTCAGTATCTTTATTGGTACTTTTTGCAATGGTCGTAGATAAACACCATTAATTAATAGCCTAACAGTCAATGTAATCTGAGGGACAAAAGGTTTATCGTGGGAACCGATTCAAAGTCTTTCCTTTGAATTACGAACTGGTCAAATTATGAGGATGGTATTTTCGGAATGTAGCGTAGAAATTAATAGTGTGGACGTTAATTCACACTATTAAATATCACATCCACCCACTGTTGCTCATTATTGTCAATGATTCGTGCCCTTCAAAATAATGGGTTATAGGTAATACGTAATTAAAATTTGCAAGTACTTTCAACATGTAAAACCTTATTGATATAAATATCGCATTAGGTCTATCCAAGCGAAACTCCAGATGTTTATAGAAATTAATTTGGGATAAATTAATCACCTCTTCGATATTAATTTCAGTATAGACCTATTTGATATATCGAAACCTCCTAGATATACACATTGAAAATTAAGTGCATGAACATCGATAATGTTGACCTTTTATGGAATTTATAGTAAAGCATCACATTAATTGAATATTTCAATCGAATAGTTTTAATGGGTGGTAAAAGGTCACCAGTTAAACCTTAAATTATCAAAAAAGTGTTTGAAATGCCGTGAACTCTCAAAATAAATACAGTGATCGTTGATCAGATCTCGACTACTTAAATTAACATATATGATCGCAATATATGAAAATAAATGCTAAAACAGTTTAATACTCGTTATATTGTTACGCATTTGGTAACTGATCTTTTAAATTAATAATTTAGCTTATCTGATTTCGCTCTAATATGAATTTCTCCCTTAAAATGGACCGGTGTTCAAATTAAATAACTGATTCTCGATGATATTTTGGACTGTGACAAAGTAGAATATCTGAAATCGCACTGTAACGTTCAACAACATGTTTAGGTGACTGGCAGAGGAAGGGAGATATATAACCTTATCTGCTTACTGAAGTAGGTAACTGAAGTCGATTATACGATAGTTAAGGTCGAAATATCGATAGTCGGTACATCGATGTGCTGTTGCACTCTGCACACTCGTGTAGACGGTGGATTGCGGTCAATTGATTATCGGGTTATCTTGCGATAACTCTGCCACGAGGACTTCCTCAAGGAAGAAACTTCGACCCCGAGATTGAATTCGGCAAAACATTTCAATTTCCTTACGCAACAACCGACGTGTTATAAATAGAACAATGTTGATGTGCCGGTTGATGTTGTAACCAGTAAATATTTAACGGAGAGAATTACGACCTTTTCGAATTGGTCTTCTAAAAAACTTTCGAAAATACATGCTGTGATTACTTTTCTGATCAACTAAATTTACATAAAAGTTCATTTTCGACTTACTATGTAAATCCGCAATTCACTCTGTGAAATAGTGTTCTAAAGTAATACCTTCTGTCCCAAGGGAGAAAAAGTATGTAGTTTTTAGTCCCGAGGGACGAAAAGTAATCCCATAAGAATAGTATAGGAGTAATATGGCACACTCTGTAATGAAATATCAGAAATAATAATAACTGACAGTGGTAATTAAATCTTTAATGAAACAGGTTAGTTTAATAGTGATTAATTTGTAACTTGTGTTATTTTATGTATAAGTGGAGACAATGGTGTATTTTAATAGGTGTAAACCGTCGTCCTCGGGCGACAACTTCCTTCATGGACAAAAAGTGTCACTTTAATCCCTTGTTACACAAATAACTATTAGTTCATTGGGATCTACTTACGTAACGCATCCTACTAGTCTTTTTATGACAGTGCTTTCGTTGCAAGAAAATGAATAATTACTGTTACTGTACTATTTAAACTGTTACTCCGGCATTTTTCATCACGATCGGGCTCACAGAAACACTTATAGCGTACAATAAAGCTGAAAAAATATTATAATACATCACATAAACCTAACAACTGATTAAACCTAATACTAAACCTCCATTGGACAAGTCGCATCTGCCATTCTACCATCGCGAGTTTCTTCCTTTCAACATCCAACCTGGCCGCAGATAGCGGTCTGTTGTTCATTCATAGTTGTGAAATCTTGGGTTACACACCTCTCCTAGTGTGGAGTTTCAATCGAAAGCAATTGAACTTTTTTGTTGTGAAAGAAAACAATCTCAACTGATCTTTTCGTTGAAATTGTTGCCAAAAATTTGGTTACATGTCTAGTGATTTGAGACGTATCATTATTTTCACGCATTTTTAATCACGGTTTATTACAGAAATCGTCAACATTTTGATTGTTTCAACTTCGTTGGCGTCGATTCATGTTTCAATGTCAGCCACTATGACCTAGGTACGTGATGAATTTAAAGGTTATTCAAAAAGTAAATCAGTTGTGTAATGCCGATGCTTCCATTTTCCATCTCTCACGAAGTTGAGTAATATACATTTTGAACCGCATGTTAGTAAATTGTGATAACCTAGCGATTGTACAGCTAATTCATTCGTCACGATCATAGGCCTATCTTTTATTGAGTTGTCTAAGAACTTGGAAGGTCCAAAGGGAAAGCGAGGCTTGTCAGTGGGGATAGCCATGGTACTTGTGGTATGTGCAATGTGTATTGGTACAATTGTCAGAAATGAAATTGCTCAAACCACACACAAAGTTGTCCTAAAACAGAGCACATCAAGAAACATCTCCATTGGTTAATTGAAGCTGGTCTAAAATACACAATTTTACAATTTGAACTCTAAACTGTGTGGTTCATACTAATTTATTGAGTACCTAAATAGTACTCACAGTTCACAGTCTCTTACTGTTTCGCCTACAACGGAATTTTTAAGTGTCGATTTAGGGGCTTTATATATTAACTTCGTTTACCTTGAATTTAGTTCGTGTATATCGATGACCACGATGGCATTATACAGATAGTTGTAAATTTTTATAAAGTTATAAATGAATTTGTGTTGAAGTTTGTTTCAAAATACCTAACTAGTCTTTAGCGGGTAAAACGTCCCTACATACGAAGCTCAAGAAAAAAATGAAAAAAGCTTCTCGAGGCCTTGCCACGCGTGGAAATACCTTTTAGTGCGGTGTGCGTGGTTTTTATTGGTTGTTATATTTTGTGAGTTTTATTAAAATGTCTGAACTCTTTCAGCTTTATACTACTTTATACTTTATAGTCCGGTTTATGACCGGATTATGTTGTGCGCATCTTGTCACGTGTTAATTTTCTAGAGATCCCGAAAAATCTTGAAACTTTGTTTTGCTAATCTTGATGGAAAATGTCAGCAATAATGGCATAGATAGTTAATTAGTTACTAAAATCGCAACCTATACAGGTATTTTAATCTAAATATTAATGAAAAATGAGTGTAAGATGATTGTGGAGCGATCTTGTCGTTTTGTTACTGACTAAGGCTGTCATGTAGACAAGACTGTTAATTGATAGCAGAACAGTCAATTACATATCGAAGGGACCTATAGAGTGTGCCTCTGAATTACGATCTGGTCTAATTATGATGACGATCTTTACGAAATAACTTAGTATTCAAAAGTGCGGACGTCAATCTACACAAGAGAACACACTACACCCACCATCGCTCACAACTCCAAGTAGCTGGATTACAGGACACGCCACGGTCCCATAAATAACATAAAACCAGCACCAAAAGTAGATCTCGAACAAAGGAAGTGTGCCTGCTATTTTTTTCTTGGGTGTTTTTTACGGAACCTAAATGGAGGACGTCACAGATCTCTTCTACGAGGCATTGGTCAGACCTAGACTGACAGCTGCATAACCTGATCCGCTGATAGCTGTCAGGGCCTAGGGGTGTATGTGGGTTACGCGTTACGCGTTACACAACGGTCTACCCCAGTGTAGAGTTACGCACCTGCCCGCCCTTGACAAGGCCTCGACCTCACCCTCGCCCCTATCTCGTCCGATCTCCGTGTCGCGGCGTTGCGGTGTTCATCTACAAAGACGACCAGCTGCCGAGCTCTCGTGGCGAGGAGACCATTTATGCGAATACTTATCGTATTACCATATATCGTATCGTATCGATTATAGTATTACCATGTATGTATTAAAGAATCTAGAAAAGTAGGCTTATAAGTTAGCGAAGAAAATGTTTGAATTCACTTGCCTGTGGGAAATAGGTTAGATCATGGATATTTCTAAAGAGAATGTTTTCAATTCATCTCTAAATAGCTGTTCTTATAACCAAACTATGACGCCACTAACCAAATGACACCACTGTTTCAAATTTTGGATGCGCGAACACCCCAGATCTGAGACATATCCAGGTCAAAAACAAAATACCTTATAGTTAAACAACATTTAGAAGATTTTGATTTTGAGAGTTTAAATACTTAGGAGTGACCATAGACCAGGAAAATTGAGAGGAAAAAAAAGATATATGTCAGACTATATCTTGGAAATAAATGCTATTGAGCTCTTACAACATTGCAGAAAAGTAGGCTTCTGGAAAGAAAAACAAAAGCAAACCTTTGCAAGACTGCAATACATCCGACGGTACTCTACGGACATTAAACACTATGGACATTAACTCTATGGCCGTTAATGAAAATGGTGTGTGAAGAGCTATAACAAATAAAAAACTAAGGGAAATGTATACAGATCCTCACGTAATACCCCAAATAAAGAGTCGGAGGGAAGCCACTGGCCTAAGATGGGCTTGTCATGTTTAGCAAAGAGAAGACGATGTAAAGTTGATTTTTCGGCGTCTACCGCGTCGTCAAGGAGTTTGTGTTGACAAACGTTTCGCCCTGTATGTGAAGTGGCGTCCTCAGTGGTTGAGCTGAGGTAGATGGTTATACTTGACATTGTTGACACCGACCGCGAAAGCCTACGAATGAAGATTACGAAGAGAAGAAAATTCAATGCTGAGAATCGATACATCTATAATATTATAAAGAAGAGGTGGTTTTTGTATGTTTGTGGGTTTGTTGGGGCAAGTAAACGCAAAAAATACTGAACCGATCGGTTTGAAATTTTATAGAAAGGTAGATCTTAAACTCATGCAACACATAGGCATATTAGTTCCCTTAAAATCCCCTCGGGCTACGCCCCATGAACGCCCTAAGTTTCAATGTTTACATTTTCAAAGAATGAAAACATAAAATTACTTGAATGTCAACAGCTGTGAATACTAAAATTTGACAGTTCCGGAAGAAGAAGAAGAAAGAGCCGTGACCGTCCTAGGTTTCAATGTTTTCTAATGAGAACATCCGTTTACACTATATTTTGACAGTTCGGAAAGAAGAAGAAATTTAGTTGGGTTTTACAGATAAACTGCTGGATCGAAATTAGTGAATTATTAGTTCGAAATAGTGGAATGGTAGATTTTAAGTTTTCTCCCGATGACTGTTTATATTACGTTAATCCTTTCCCAATATTTGACAGATGTTACTTTGTCATGTTGTAGACACTTGTGTTTTGCCATTTTGTAAACAATGAAGAATTAATTAACAATAACTTAAATGTATCAGTAGAGCCTATGAACACCTCTCAGCCTTTTTTACCCGTGCAAAGAACGGGTACTTTGGCTAGTTTATACATATTTTTGTTATTTTTACCTACGTCTCCAAATCACGGTACTCTATCCTTGCTCTCATGACCCAGTTTCCTAGACCCAACAGTTGCATCCTCCGCAGCCTTGGCTGGACCCACCGTGACGTCCCGCACCCTTGGACCCGTCGCACTCCAGTTTCCGCCCCGGTTCACGGTAGGCTGCCGTTGGCGATCAAGGCCTTACCGCTACCCTGGATCAGTAATTGCTGTCAAAATATACCGTTCTTCGCCTTGGAGCTTCCTCTTCCTTGTTGCCAGTCAGGATCCAGGATCACAGCTGATTAAGGGGTCTGCATCTGTTCATCTTGGATTAAGATAGAATAAGCAATTAATTTAAGTCTTCAGTACAGTTTCTGAGTTTTGTCACTAACTTTACTCTAAGAACAAAGTTCAATACAAAAGCAATCGTTATTACGTTTTTTTCTAAAAAAAAATATATTTTATGATTAATAAGAATCTATCTAATTTCAATTTTCTCATTTACATTATGTATACACTATAAACTATCTTTAAGATGAACATTATTTCCATTTAAAACTCGTGAAGCGAGGCATGTTCCACAGATTTAATATTGTTTTACTGGAGTGAAACTAATTTTGTTTTGCAAGGAATTGCTTTACCTTATTGATGTTTTGGGAAATCATAGATAGTAGTTAATTCGAAATGTAGAATTATTTATTTTGAATGTAAGAGAAAGAAACTAATATGCTTCATGAGTTTTTTAAAAATAGTACAGTATTGTATTTAATTAGTTACTTATTATATTTAACATAGGTGTAAAAATGCAAGATGGAATAATACACCACCACAGTTACAGATGATAGTGTGAATTTTTAAAATAATTCATCAGCAATCATTAGATACATTTTTTTTATACTTAGTTGTCTTCCGACATGGTAGCGTGTGGTAACGCGCTGGTGCAGTGAGTCAATCGATTCCTGTCAAATCATGAGCGGTCACCTCTGCCTCTGGCTAACCCTAAAATAGGCCGTGATGATAATTTAATGAATTATTTTATAAAATTAACACGAATCCTGTGGTTTTCAGCAACAATTACTTCACCCACGACTTTGACGATTCCTCTTCCAAACAAGTAAATTAATCTACTTGATCCAACACATACAACTTTAAAATATAAATTACATTTTATGACTTCACGTTCTTATTTTTTCACAAGAACAATAAAACTCAAAGTCGAATAATATCCGGCCGTATTGGCGAAGAAGAGCTTGTGTTTACCGGAACTATTCCGCTCCGGAACTCGGTTCTATTTCCGGTTCGGAAGTGGAAGTGCCGAGCTCGGCGGTGTACACAACGAATGGACTTGGTTGCATTACACCTTGAAGAATGGGTGTCTAAATTATTTACAGCCGTTTAATGATTTTATAACTGGATGTATCCGATGTGTAGATTAACCTGAAAAGCGGTGTGAAGAACGGCTGCAATTTAGTAAGTACAAAACACTTATGTCCTAGTTAAGAAAAAATCTAAAAAGATTTTACTTGATACGCCAACTATTTTTAGATTAGATTAGAATAATTGAAAATGAAAACCTACCCATTTAGGTATTATAAGCCAAGTATGAATGAGAAATGAGTGTCGGATGAATGTGGCGCGATCTTGTAGACTTGTTACTGACTAAGGCTGACTTGTTCCTTAGACAAGACTGTTAATTAATATCGCAACAGCCGATGTCAACTAAGGGACTTACAGTTTAACGTGGAATACGAACCACTGCCTCTGAATTACGAATTGGTCTAATTATGAGGATGGTCCTTGTCGATTAACGTAGTATTTAATAGTGTGGATGTTAATCCGCACAAGAGAACACTACAGCCACCGACCATCACTCACAACTGTCCACAATTCGTGACCTCCAAGTCGCTGGATTACAGGACGTCGCCACCGTACCAGTTAAAATCTTATACTAAAAAACAGGCATAAATTTAATCCATCTAATTTTAAAGATAGGCCGGGACAAGGGTGGAGGTGAAGGAGAGGGATTCAGGCACAGTTGAAGACACTGTTTATTTTGGGGATTACGGGTAGACCCTCTGTTTTCACTGACCGCGAGGTGATGTTGGTATACACCCGAACTATCCAGAAATGAGAAGTAAAATAAACAGCTTCCAGCTGGAGCTAGGAAGATTGAACCCACGATGATCAGATCTGAGTTGCTGAATCACTTCTTGAAACCGAGTAACGCCGAAAATGCATCAGTAACTGTAATTTTCCGGGCAATGTATCAGTTTTGTAGGTCGATTCTCCAGATACCACAGGCCACCGGGGTACAGGTACAAGTCCAGGAAGCGGTCACTGGCGTCTGGTTGTGGCCCGGGTTACGCAAACAGACCACCGAATCGTGACAGCGCAGGCTCCCTATCAGTTACTGGCTTAGATAACGCGGTAGAGGGTGGAACCGCTCTTGGGCGCAAGAAATAACAGCTTCATTATATCAGTGACAGCTCCAGCGGTGCCATAGGCCTACTCGGTTACTCAAATACGTTTCCGATTGACGAAATAGCAGTTACATTTTATCAGTGATAACTACAGCTGTTCGATAGTTGATTACAAAAATATTTTTCAACTCTTAGGAAGGGTTGAGATTTTTTAAAGAAATTTGATGGTTATTTATAAAACGATACAATTTAAATTTTATTTAAAAACGTTAAGGAAAGTGATATTATTATGAAATTTATGAATTTTTGTGTTTGGTTTAGGGAGGAAATATGTGTCTGACCACTAATAGACTACCGTTTTTTGTGGTTAGAATTTGACGTCGACGAATTTTCCACCACTACATATAAGAAAGGGACTTCAGGTTATTTCCGTATATGTGGAGTTTCAAAAATTAATCTCTTTTCACCGCATAAAGTTGACATTTCAGGAAGGAGATGAATAAATTAAATCCGACAAAATCGATATTCAGGAAATGAGGCTAAAACGCAATCTGTAGAGCTGGATAAAACTTCCGTCGAATCTTTACATTATTCATCCGACTTGGAAATTTTGAAAACCTTTGGAGTAACATCCATCAGGCGGTGTCGTTACAGCTAGAACTTCCGCTTCCGGCGCCGGATATGGGCACGAGTTCCGGAACTTCCGGTAAACAACGGATTTTAACGTCTGCAATCAGTATGGCAGGAATTGTATAAACCAAGATTTTCTTAACCAATTACATTCAACTTTACATTGTGATTGGAGATTGAATGTTTTCGTATCACATGTACTCTCTGTAAGCTGTGTAAAAAGTAATATTTTACTTTTGGGTTGAATAATACATTCTCAATAAAATTATATTTCTGACCACTAACACCTCACCTATTGCGTGGAGTCAAGATTACAATAAATAAAAAAATAATGCATGTAGAAGTTTTCTTACAAAATATAAAATCGATTTTTACGGATTACTCCAATTAGTTAATAGCCCAATGACAAAACAGCATCTGGGTCCAGATTCGAACAGGTGACCTTCAGTTTTGAAGGCGGGCACTATAACCACATAGCCTACCAACCAGTTTAAAAGTCTGCAGAAACTCTGCCATCTTGAAATTTATTAATCAACGTCTCCGTAGACGTTTGGCTCAAGATCGTCAAAACCAACACCCTTCAATAAAACAAAACAGATACACACCAATTGTTCTGACGTTGTTTTATGCTCACCTTTTTCCTGTGCAATTCTGCGTTCAATATTAATTTTAATTTTTACAAGTGGAATGTGGAAATTGATTCCAACTGTTGAAAACTACATCAAATATCCTGAAAGTTACATAAATGCACGAACTATAAATGTATATGAGCTATAAGGAGCGTAACATTTACTGTTATAGCTTTTACAGTTTGCTTGTTTACCATTACCTCTGGAGAAATCCGCCAGGTAGCGTTCATATCGCAGGCGTTTCCGGCATTAAAGGCTTTTCCAGAATATTTTTCTCATATAAAAATTACAAAAAGGTTAAACTAAAAATTTAATTTTGATATTTATTCAAAACCTAACCGACAGTATATTTTTTAATTTAATATTTTTTCTCCATTTCATTTAACTTCAAAGTTTTGTACATGTCACTCAGCTAAAGACAAAATAATATTTAAAATAATTCGAAAAAGCAATATCAACTACATTTTTTTATCTTCATAACGTTATATTGAATAAAGGATAATTCCATGAAGAAACGGGAATAATTGAAGATCTATTATTTAAATTGATGTAACACCTTTCTACAATCATGGCTTCGGAAATGCTTCATAAGCGAGAGATTTTGCCTAGATTTAAAATGAGGCCATACAGGTTTTTTGGGCATTTGAAGTGTATGCAGTGTATTTTATGGAAAATGGACTGAAAAGTAGGATAAAACGCAAAAATCGTACCCAAAATAACACATTCTTACATTTTGGTCTGCAATATCTCTGTAATATTGGCAATTAACAAATAAATGTTTGAAATAAAAGCCTAAGATAGTGTTCTTCTCTATGAATAAAAATGAATGTATGTATGTCCTTCATGCGTTGTCGAACTACTCATCCGATCGCCATTAAATTTTAGAAAGTTACCAATTTTATGGCGTTTTAAATGCCTAATGTTAACCTACAGGGGACTGGGATGGTGGCGTCATCCTGTAATCCAGAGACTTGGAGTTCACGAATTGTGGATAGTTATGAGCGATGGTCGGTGGATATAGTGTTCTCTTGTGTGGATTAACGTCCGCACTATTGAATACTACGTTAATCCGCAAAGACCATCCTCATGATTAGACCAATTCGCGATTCAGAGGCCGTGGTTCGGATTCCACGTTAAACTGTAGGTCCATTAATTGCCATCGGCTGTTGGGCTATTAATTAACAGTCCTGTCTAAGGAACATGTCAGCCTTAGTCAGTAACAAGACTACAAGATCGCGCCACAATTATTTTACACTCAATCCTCATTCATACTTGGCTTAAAATACTTACCTTGTAGTTTGGTCGCCATTTCAAATAATCTAATCTAATCTAAGTTTGTTTACAAAACGTCTACAATCAAAACATTTGATTTCTTACAGCTGTTTTGTTTACTTTCCTTTAGCAATATTTTTACCATCCAATAACATCTGAATCATTCATTAATGTAAAACTAGGAAGAAAATATGCGCTGTACAAAATAAACAGCTTTATTCGTCACGTTAATAGTTCGGTTTTGGAATTATGTATTTATATTTTTTATTTTCTGTCCGATTAAAAGTCACGTGTTTATATGTTTGCAAAATAAGAAATAATTACAATGTTTATGATTGTTACGTTTATTATAATAATCAGTTGTATTATAATAAGCGCCTTATTACAGTTAGGTGTGGTTTGGGTTTAGGTTGGATTAGAAAATTATGAATTAATCCATTTAGATATATCTGTTTTGTGGGAATGTTATTAATATGTCTTATCGTCTCAGTATTATTATTAACTAACACGCGGCCCAGAATATCTACACGACGAAGCCGTAATGCTATTCGACTTCAGAACATGGCTAATTTTATAGTTAACACATATTTACCGTAGGGCGTTACGGTGTTCGCCGGGTCAGTTAGTTTTACATAAAATAAACTACATTTGACACTTTGTTTAAAGCCCCAAAAACCAGTGTCATCTCATTTTATCGGAGTTACTTATATCCGGGCGAATTATTTCGCTAGCCGTAACTCGCTAACGACGCATTTTCCCCGTCCTTTAAGCCTTTTTTTCTTCAAAAAGTAAAATTGAATCATTTTAATTTATTCCACTACATCTTTGAAATTTAAAAAATCGTTAGTAAAATCTAGAAGCGATCACGGTTTAGGACAGGAGTAGGAAATCCTCTGTGTAAGGTTGGATCGATGGTGGGGTTTCGTAATTTGAAAGGTTACTTTAAGGTAAATAGTATGTTAGATACTTAGAGACCGTGGTGTGTTCTGTAATCCAGCTAATTGGAGGTCACGAATTATTGCGGATAGTTGTAGGCGATGGTCAGTGGATGTAGTGTTCTCAGGTGTGGATTAACGTCCGCACTATTGAATACTACGCTAATTCGCAATGACCATCCTCATAATTAGACTAGTTCGTAATTCAGAGGCAGTGGTTCGGAATACACGTTAAACTCTAGGTCCATTAGATATGCCATTTACTGTTTGGCTATTAATTAACAGTTCATGTCAGCATTAGTAAGTAACAAGGTCACGCCACAATCATTTTACACTCATTTCTCACCTGGGTAGGTTGCCATTTCAGTTAAAAGTATCAAAGTATTTAAGAAATTCCGATCAGAACAACTGATAACCTCGCATTCATTCTTATAATAGCTCTAGAAAATCCGACGTCCAAAGTATGTCGAGGACCTTCAAATTCAACCCGCATAAAAAATATTTACCGAACTCGTCTTGTTTTAGGGAAATCGGACAAACAAGGAAACCCGAGAGGTGTAAGCGATCTGCGATAGGACGGCTGTGCGGACGCGGACGGTGACTCCTCGGGCTCAAGGTCGCTTCCTGAGCGTCTCCCCCCTTCCACCGGACCCGGGGCGGCGTCCAAGGACACGAGGAAGTCAGGGGCGGCCTGCAGGAGCAGGAGTAGCGGGACCCTTGCCCTATCGGCGAAGGCTTTCCGGGCCGAAATAAATTTCAGACCTGATCAAATGAAAGTCAGATTCCAATTTAAGAGACTACACTACCTCCGACTTCTTTAATCAAATTTGACCTTTAAGTTCATGGGAATTACATTTCCATTTAGACGTGAATGTCTAAGCTCTGTGGGGTGGTTGAAATTTCCGAGACGCAAAAGAATGACGTTATATATTTATAAGAACAGCTGTTTAGAGAAAATGAAACCATTCCCTTCAGACAAAATTATATATCATCTAAACATATTCCCTCAGTTTTCCCAGTTTGGTGTTTGGTGGATGTGATATTCCCTGGTATGGGTTAACATTCGCACTGTTGAATACTCATAATTCCATCACCATAACTAGGCCAGTTCGTAATTCAGATGCAAAATTGCGGTTCCTCGTTAAACTATTGGCCCCTTAGATGGAGTTGACTGTTGGCTATTAACAGTCCTGTCTAAGGAACATTCAGCCTTACTCAGTGACAAGACTACAAGATCGCGCCACAATCATCAGTGTAATACATTACTAGAATAGTTGTTTCAGGTAGCGAAAACTTATACCTTTAAAAATCGTAGTAAATTGTAGAAAAGTCTAATCGTATAAATAAAAGAAAGTAATGGAATGATAAATGAATCTCGATGATATTTCATGATGAATGATCGGATTTTTTCATTATCTTATTGTATTTTTGACTTCGTGAATTGTAGAATCGTTGGTGAGCTACCCATCTCGCCTGATTCGGAAGAGGTATCTATCCAAATTAAAAAAAGTAAACTAACCTTTGGATTTAAGCGATTTTTATATTTTAGAACACCTCCTTACAGGTTGACTGAGACCGTGACGCGTCCTGTAATTTGGAGGCCACGAAATGTAGATAGATGTGATCGATTGTTGGTGGGCGTAGTGTTCTCTTATGTGGATCAACGTCCGCACTATTAAATTCTACCCGCAAAGGCCGTTTTGTAAATTAGACCGGTCCGTAATTCAGAGGCAATGGTTCGGATTCCACGTTAAACAGTTCTCTCTAAAGAACATGTCAGCCTTAGTAAGTAACAAGACTGCAAGATCGCGTCACAATCATCTTACACTCATTTCTCATTCATACTTGTCTTGAAATACCTGCCTCGGTTGGTCACAGTTTCAAATGGCAATGTATTGTACCAGTGTCGGACAACTCCTGTCACATTCTGAACGGTCACCTCAGGCTAGCCTATGTGACGCACATTGCCACAGTGCTTTGGTACAGGCCCTAGGCACAAGGTAAAGGGAAGTTGAGGTTTTTATTTATTTTTAAAAGGGAGTGTAACATGTGCCATGTGCCATGTACCCGGGAGGAATGCGCCGACGGACCGCCGCTTCCTCCGGTGTCCAGGTATCGATATGAGTCATCGACACATCACAACCACGATACATGATACACGTGACGTCATCCACACCACGACCACAACCAACACCAACACTGTCTAATTTTAGTCAAAAATTCACTTATAGTAGCGTATCTTACTTTTTTTTAACAGGTTATGCTTTTGATTCTGCGTTAATATCCAGTGTAAGAATTCTCCTACGGAAAGTTTATAAGAAAAATGTCCATTCATATCAATTTCTCTTGAAATGTCCGACCCCAGAATATAGAAGACAAGTATGACAAACTAAAAATTTGACAAGGGTTGAAAAGTTCTCGGATGAAAAGAAAATAGTTGTGTATATAACACCTTACCCACCCACGCAAAAAGTAAATTTGGTAAGTCATCGAAGACACGAACTCGAGCCAACTTACATGTCAATATTTTTAACCGAAACTGAAGCCTGATAGTTCCATGGACAAGGTTGTTACTAGATAGCCCAATAACAATCTAAGGGCATCTAAGGGTTTAACGTGGAGTCCGAACCACAATTTTTGTCTCTGAATTACGAACTGGTCTTATGAGGATGCTATTGCTTGCCTTGTTTAATACGCACCGTGAGCAAGTGCTTGATTAGGTGTAAGTGACTCGTATTTGGTGCTAAACACTGTCAACACTGAAATAGTAATGAGACGAATTGGGAATAAGTAACAAATAAAAACCCGCTTTCTCACGATAAAACTGTTTCCTATCAGAACAAAGACCAGGATAAAGCCACAATCACCTGTGAGTAATGTTTGGCAATATGATATTATTCGCGGGTGGAGCAACCTCAATCGATAGACTTATCGTTATCGTGATCTACCAGGTAAAATATGCCAAGACGTACATATTGTTTGTATTCAATATTGTTTTATATAAAACTTTATTTTCAATTGACTGGGACGGTGGCGACGTCCTGTAATCCAGCTACTTGGAGGTCACGAATTGTGGATAGTTGTGAGAGATGGTCGGTGGGTGTGGTGTTCTCTTGTGTGGATTAACGTCCGCCCTATTGAACACTACGTAAATCCACAAAGACCATCCTCATAATTAGACCAATCCGTAATTCAGAGGCCGTGGTTCGGATTCCACGTTAAACTGTAGGTCCATTAGTTGCCATCGGCTGTTGGGCTATTAATTAACAGTCCTGTCTAAGGAACATGTCAGCCTTTGTCAGTAACAAGATTATAATATCGCATCACAATCATCTTACACTCAATCCTTATTCATACTTGGCTTAAAATACCTACCTGGGTAGGTCTCACCATTTCAGTTAAAAGTATTAAAGTATTGATAATTTTGAGTGTTTTCCGATGAGCCAATTAAATTTGTTAGTTTTTGTATTCCAAATATGGTAAGTCGACCGTCCAGATGAATTTTTACGAGTTAAATAAGTTAAAATTGCACATTAGTTTTTCTACTTACAGTCTTTATTTATCTTCTTCCCTTCAATCAAACATATAGAATTTTACAGTTTTTGTGTCTAGTTTGTTTGTTACGCAAAAATGACGTTAAAATCATATCTGCAAAACGAAAACTATTTTTTGTCTTGCGTACTAACAAAGTGTACGAGAGATGCAGCATCCCTAGAGCTGGGGGAAATGCAAATAACGAAACAGTTTCTGCACGTGAAAATCCAACCATTCAAGGGCAAGCCGGTTGGCAGTTGGCGGCGTTGGCGTGGCGCGAAGGAGAGGAACGCTTCCCGTGACGGGTATAGGAACTGTGTCTGTGCGGGGGCAAAGGTGAGACACGGAGAGTGTAACAGAGCTGTGACGTCACTGGTTACGTCACTCGGTGTTGACGTCACGTGACAGCCTCGCCCAGCTGACTGTTGCTGATGCCGCCACCGCAACCACCTGGCCTCTAGGTCCGCTACAAGTAGTAGATCGTCTATTGACGGGTTTTGATTTTTCAATTGATTGTCTCTAATCTCAGTGTGAATTAACGTCCTCAAAGTGAATTTGACCCACAAATACCATCCTTATAATTTGACCAGTTCGTAACTTAGAGGCAAAATTGTAGTTCGGATCTCACATTATGTAAATCCCTTAAATGATAGTCCGACGCTCCATAAGTCCCCATGTTAAATTTTTATATTTCAGGTACTTAATCTCGTAGACCACCGTTTATAGACAGCTAAATTTTACAAGGTTGTTATCCCATATCTAATAGTTCGTTGGAATTATTTATTATTTGACGGATGCCTACACCTTAGACCCCAGTTGTGAACCAATAGTTTTAGTTTCAAAGCTTCAATGTGCAATAAATATAGAGTAATAAAGATTTCATCAAAATATCTGGTTTCCAAGTTATGTGTACCTGCGTTCAAATATACTCCCCTATGGGAAATAGGTGGGAAAAGGGAATGTTTTCAGTTCATCTAAACAGCTGTTCTTATAACCAAACTATGACGTCACTAACAAAATGACGTCACTGTTTAAAATTTAAGTCTCTCAAATTGCCAACCCCCCTTTAGAGCTAAGACATATCCATGTCAAATAAAGAGTTACAGTATTCCGGAATGAAGAAGGCGGTTGGGTTGGTGGTACGGCAGCTGCTAGTAAACTGGATAGAACCTCTGTGCAGAAAAATTAAGAAAAATTAATGTATACCGCTTAAATTTATGATAACATTTGTGATTCTCCCTAAAGGTTGTACGGTGTTTGTTTGATGGGGTCACCTTCTTGAACAATTTGAGCGTCGTGAAGGGAGTAGTGGCGAAAAATGGTTCACATAAAAGTTCGCTGTCGCAAGGAACATTTTAGTTTCAAGACAAATCATTGATTCGTCTGTACGCGAGCTCGTACATGTTTGATGGACATGTTTGATGAACTAAATGTGGAGTGTTTGTCCATTGTAATGTTCTGCGAACATGTTCAGTTAATGGGCACGTGGCTAGATGACATCGGCTGTCGCTTTGGATCCTGGAACATGTCATCCTTAGTCGGTAACAAGACTACAAGATCGTGCCTCAATCTCCATTCACTCATTTCTCATTTCAAGCTAATATATAAATAACTAGCCAAAGTACCCAATCTTCGCACGGGCTAAAAAGGCTGAAAGGTGTAAACTCTTCATTGTTTACAAAATGACAAAACAGGAGTGTCTACAACATTTCAAAGTAACATATGTCAAATATTGGGAGAGGATAAGGATTAATGTAATAGAGACAGTCGTCGGAAAAAAACTTAAAATCTACCTTTCCGCTATTTCAAATAATTCACTAATTTCGATCCAGCAGTTTATCTGAAAAATCAACTTTATTTCTTCTTCTTCCCGAACTGTCAAAATATAGTGCAAACGGATGTTGTCATTAGAAAATGTAAACATTGAAACCTAGGACGGTCACGGCAGCTCTTTCTTTTCTTCTTCTTCTCGAACTGTCAAATTTTAGTATTCACAGCTGTTGACATTCAAGTAATTTTATGTTTTCATTCTCTAAAAATGTAAACATTGAAACTTAGGACGTTCACAGGGCGTAGCCCGAGAGGATTTTAAGGAAATGAGTATGCCTATGTGTTGCATGAGTTTAAGATCTACCTTTGCCTAAAATTTCAAACCGGTCGGTTCAGAATTTTTCGCATTCACTTGCCACAACAAACCCACAAACACACAAACCCACAAACAAACATACAGAAATCTCCTGTTCTTTATAATATTATAGATATCTATATCACATACAGCGGCTTTAAATTCATTTAAGAATTACTTTAGATCATACAAACGCTTGATCACATCTTAAGCCGTTATCCAAATGTAATACTGTGGTGCAGTATGTTTATAAATAAGACATTTTTATTAATTAAGAAAGCTCTTAAGAAAAATATAAGAAATTAGGTTTGTTGTCACGAGGAAGGAAAACATTACAAACCACAACAAAGCGTCAGCGAATTTGGGGTCATTAAGAAACACCAATGTTAAAAAAGTATCCTGAAGTCTAAAAGATTTAAAAAACATATTGATGGGTTAACATATGGCCAAGTGTTCCAATGTTTTGTTATTTAGTGTCCGATCTACCGCAGACAAAAACAAACAGGATACAACGAGGAGGAAAACAAGACTTCGTCGTGTTTCCACAAGTTTTCCTCTGACTTACAAACTGGTCTAATTATGAGGATGGAATTATGAGAATTCAATAGTAGACACAGACTATCACTTATACTGTAAAACTTTGGAAACTGTAACGTCTATTATTTTCACATAATGCACGTGAAATAAAAAATCGTATACTGCAGAAAATTATTTTTTAAGATTGTGTTATAATAGATTATTTAAATGGCGACCAAGGTAGGTACTATTGCCAAGCACGAATGAGGATTGAGTGTAAGATGATTGTGGCGCGATCTTGTAGTCTTGTTACTGACTAAGGCTGACATGTTCCTTAGAAAGAACTGTT
>CM041789.1:11589918-11609083 GCA_023375725.1 Nephotettix cincticeps | reverse complement strand
TGCTAAATGGCTGAGAGTTAAAAACATCTTTTATATATTTTCGCAATCGTGGAGATGTGTTACTTAATAAGGCAACGTCACAAAATCACTTACAAAGTTCCATGGCAGCTACAATAGTCAGGTATTTCAGTTGTGCATTTCACCACACGCTTATCCAGTTTATCATATCAGCTGTTACACATATGTTATTAGCAAATGACGTCACGGCCGCAGGTCACGTGACGCATGGGAATGTGTATTATCGCAACGAGCGTGGAGCGTGTTTGACTTTGAAGTGCAGAGGCGCCGCGGAATGTGACAGACGCACCACAGGCCACTGGCGAGATGATATAATTGGTCTACAAATAGTGAGGTCAACGACTCATCTGGGCACGCGCATTGTCTTGTTCCTCACTGTTGCGGATATCGCGACAGTCAGGTCGACGCCAACATCGATATATCGCAACTCAAGACGTTTCGATAGTGCAAAAGAAATGAATGAAATTACCTTTCTGAAGTCTTTTTTGGTGCAATCTTGTAGTCTTGCTACTAACTTGCAGACTGACATGTTCCTCAATAGTAATGATTGTATTATGAATGCCTTAAAGCCATGAGTGAGAATTCGCTCGTGTTCTAAGTATCTTACGAGCGCCCGTTCCAGGTTCATGTTTCGAAAATGAACGCACATTATTTTCACTTTTCCACCTTAAAAACTGGTTATATGTTTTTTCCGTATGCAGGTTTATACTTCGCAGATAGTAGGTTGTTAATTACAACATTAGCTTTTGTATTTATCTCTTCCGGAGTTAAATTGAACTCGTCACTGCTTAAATCGCTCATTTTATGAATGGTTCAATACTCACATTTGAGTTACTAAACGCACTATATTTATGAAAAAATCAGCTGATTTTGCATTTCATTATATCCATAATGACATTACTTTCGTCAAATGCTACGCTATGATTGGTCTAGAACCTGTATCGTTATGCACTCGTAATGCAACGGTTTTCAATTTCCGTTTAGTAATGAGCCGCTTAATGATGTTGCTTTCAGTATCTTTATTGGTACTTTTTGCAATGGAGATAAACAACATTAATTAATAGCCTAACAGTCAATGTAATCTGAGGGACAAAAGGTTTATCGTGGGATCCGAACCAAAGTCTTTCCAAATCGAACCAAATCCGAATCCAAGTCGAACCATTAAGGCCGGTCTACACGTACAAACTTACCGTCAGTGTTACATGATCTTGCCAAGTTTGACAAACAAGACTGTATTGGCCGACGCGTCTACATAATCAGTTTTTGACACAGTTTTCTATATCAGTTTTCACTCAAACATGGAGGAAGAACTATTGATGTTGGTGACCGTGGTTGCGATTTGTGCTCATAGAATTCGATTGAAGAGGTGTAGGCGTACACGATAGTCGCATATAACATGAGGATCTACTTCCTGGCACTTTTTAATCAAAGCTGCATAGGCCAGAGCCTTTTTGTTTCTATCACTATAATCTTTTGATTTAATTTGCCATAGGCAGGGATAACTGTGACATAATTCTATGAACTCACAAAAAAATCATGAGACCAGTGCCTCAGGTCTTGCGATGCCATTTTTCTGCACTACACTAGAACTAGTCAAAACAATGACACAACACATACTGAGTGCAGGAAGTTTCCCGACAAGTCGGCCGCCAGTCTACATGTCTAGACTTGTCGTCAGTCTTGCATGTACCCAAAGGTCGGGCCCATCAGTCTTTTGCTGGTTTGTCAAAACTATTGTTTGTCATGCAAAACGTCAAATTTGCTGTCCACACGTACAGTCTTATTTGTCAAACTTGGCATGATCATGCAACACTGACAGTAAGTTTGTACGTGTAGACCGGCCTTTATGAGAATTGAGTTATGAGGATGTAATTTTCGGAATGTGAGTAGAAATTAATAGTGTGGACGTTAATTCACACTAGGAAATATCACGTCCACCCACTGTTGCTCATTATTGTCAATAATTCGTGTCCTTCAAAATAATGTGTTATAGATAACACGCAGTTAATTTGCAAGTACTTTCAACATGTAAAACCTTATCGATATAAATATCGAATTAGGTCTATTTAAGCGAAACTCCAGATGTTTATAGAAATTAATTTGGGATAAATTAATCACCTCTTCGATGTTAATTTCAGTATAGACCTATTTGATATATCGAAACCTCCTAGATATACAGATTGAAAATTAAGTGCATGAACATCGATAATTTTGTCCTTTTTATGGAATTTATAGTAAAGCATCACATTAATTGAATATTTCAATCGAATAGTTTTAATGGGTGGTAAAAGTTCACCAGTTAAACCTTAAATTATCAAAAAAGTGTTTGAAATGCTGTGAACTCTCAAAATAAATACAGTGATCGTTAATCAGATCTCGACTAGTTAAATTAACATATAGAATTGCAATATATGAAAATAAATGCTAGAACAGTTTAATACTCGTTATATTGTAACGCATTTGGTAACTGATCTTTTAAATTAATAATTTAACTCATATGATTTTGCTCTAATATGAATTTCTCCCTTAAAATGAACCGGTGTTCAAATCAAATAACTGATTCTCGATGATATTTTGGACTGTGACAAAGTAGAATATCTGAAATCGCACTGTAACGTTCAACAACATGTTTGGGTGACTGGCAGAGGAAGGGAGATATATAACCTTATCTGCTTACTGAAGTAGGTAACTGAAGTCGATTATACGATAGTTAAGGTCGAAATATCGATAGTCGGTACATCGATGTGCTGTTGCACTCTGCACACTCGTGTAGACAGACAGTGGATTGCGGTCAATTGATTATCGGGTTATCTTGTGATAACTCTGCCACGAGGACTTCCTCAAGGAAGAAACTTCGACCCCGAGATTGAATTCGGCAAAACATTTCAATTTCATTACGCAACAACCGATGTGTTATAAATAGAACAATGTTGATGTTGTAACCAGTAAATATTTAACGGAGAAAATTACGACCTTTTCGAATTGGTCTTGTAAAAAACTTTAGAAAATATATGCTGTGATTACTCTCCTGATCAACTAAATTTACATAAAAGTTCATTTTCGACTTACGATGTAAAGCTGCAATTTACTCTGTGAAATAGTGTTCTAGAGTAATACTTTCGGTCCCAAGGGAGAAAAAGTATGTGGTTTTTAGTCCCGAGGGACGAAAAGTAATCCCATAGGAATAATATGGGAGTAATACGGCACACTCTGTAATGAAATATCAGAAATAATAACTGACAGTGGTAATTAAATCTTTAATGAAACAGGTTAGTTTAATAGTGATTAATTTGTAACTTGTGTTATTTTATGTATAAGTGGAGACAATGGTGTATTTTAATAGGTGTAAACCGTCGTCCTCGGGCGACAACTTCCTTCATGGACAAAAAGTGTCACTTTAATCCCTTGTTACACAAATAACTATTAGTTCATTGGGATCTACTTACGTAACGCATCCTACTAATTTGCCTACGTAGTCTTTTTATGACAGTGCTTTCGTTGCAAGAAAATGAATAATTACTGTTACTGTGCTATTTAAACTGTTACTCCGGGCATTTTTCATCACGATCGGGCTCACAGAAACACTTATAGCGTACAATAAAGCTGAAAAAGTATTATAATATATCACATAAACCTAACAACTGATTAAACCTAATACTAAACCTCCATTGGACAAGTCGCATCTGCCATTCTACCATCGCGAGTTTCTTCCTTTCAACATCCAACCTGGCCGCAGATAGCGGTCTGTTGTTCATTCATAGTTGTGAAATCTTGGGTTACACACCTCTCCTAGTGTGCCTAGTGTGGAGTTTCAATCGAAAGCAATTGAACTTTTTTGTTGTGAAAGAAAACAATCTCAACTGATCTTTTCGTTGAGATTGTTGCCAAAAATTTGGTTACATGTCTAGTGATTTGAGACGTATCATTATTTTCGATATACACGAACTTGTGCATTGTTAATCACGGTTTATTACAGAAATCGTCAACATTTTGATTGTTTCAACTTCGTTGGCGTCGATTCATGTTTCAATGTCAGCCACTATGACCTACGTGATGAATGTAAAGGTTATTCAAAAAGTAAATCAGTTGTGTAAACTAAAAACTGCCGTTGCTTCCATTTTCCATCTCTCACGAAGTTGAGTAATATACATTTTGAACCGCATGTTAGTAAAGTTAAATTGTGATAATCTAGCGATTGTACAGCTAATTCATTCGTCACGATCATAAGCCTATCTTTTATTGAGTTGTCTAAGAACTTGGAAGGTCCAAAGGGAAAGCGAGGCTTGTCAGTGGGGATAGCCATGGTACTTGTGGTATGTGCAATGTGTATTGGTACAATTGTCACAGATGAAATTACTCAAACCACACACAAAGTTGTCCTAAAACAAAGCACATCAAGAAACATCTCCATTGGTTAATTGAATCTGGTCTAAAATACACAATTTTACAATTTGAACTCTAAACTGTGTGGTTCATACTAATGTATTGAGTACTTACATGGTACTCACAGTTTAAAGTCTCTTACGTGTTTCGCCTAAAACGGAATTTTTAAGTGTCGATGTAGGGGCTATTCTAACTTCGTTTACCTTGAATTGTGTTCGTCTATATCGATGACCACGATGGCATTATACAGATAGTTGTAAAGTTTTTGTGTTATAAATGAGTTTGCTTTGTACAAGAAGAAAAAGAAAATAAAACTCTAAAAGCCTTGTTACGTGTGGACGTACCTTTTTGTGCTGTGTGCGTGATTTTTATTGGTTGTTATATTTTGTGAGTTTTATTTAAAATGCTCTGAACTCTTTTAGCTTTATACTCGCTTACTCCGGTTTATGTCCGGATTATGTTGTGCGTATCTTGTCACGTGTTAATTTTCTAGAGATCCCGAAAAGTTGTGAAACTTTGTTTTACAAATCGTGATGGAAATTGTCCGCAATAACGATATATATAGTTAATTAGTTACTGAAATCGCAACCTATACAGGTATTTTAATCCAGATATGAATGAAAAATGAGTGTAAGATGATTGTGGAGCGATCTTGTCGTTTTGTTACTGACTAAGGCTGACATGTTCCTTAGACAGGACTGTTAATTAATAGCCCAACAGTCAATGACATATCTAAGGGACCTACAATTTAACGTGTGCCTCTGAATTACGATCTGGTCTAATTATGGTGACGATCTTTACGACTGAACTTAGTATTCAATAGTGCGAACGTTAATCTACACAAGAGAATACTACACCCACCATCGCTCACAACTCCAAGTAGCTGGATTACACGCCACGGTCCCATAAATAACATAAAACCAGCACCAAAAGTAGATCTCAAACAAAGGAAGTGTGCCTGCTATTTTTTTCTTGGGTGTTTTTTACGGAACCTAAATGGAGGACGTCACAGATCTCTTCCACGAGGCATTGGTCAGATCTAGACTGACAGCTGCATAACCTGATCCGCTGATAGCTGTCAGGGCCTAGGGGTGTATGTGGGTTACGCGTTACGCGTTATACAACGGTCTACCCCAGTGTAGAGTTACGCACCTGCCCGCCCTTGACAAGGCCTCGACCTCACCCTCGCCCCTATCTCGTCCTATCTCCGTGTCGCGGCGTTGCGGTGTTCCTCTACAAAGACGACCAGCTGCCGAGCTCTCGTGGCGAGGGACCATTCAGCATTCATGCGAATACTTATCGTATTACCATATATCGTATCGTATCGATTATAGTATTACAATGTATGTATTAAAGAATTTAGAAAAGTAGGCTTATAAGTTAGCGAAGAAAATGTTTGTATTCACTTGCCTGTGGGAAATAGGTTAGATCATGGATATGTCTAAAGAGAATGTTTTCAGTTCATCTAAACAGCTGTTCTTATAACCAAACTATGACGTCACTAACCAAATGACACCACTGTTTCAAATTTTGGATGCGCGAACACCCCAGATCTGAGACATATCCAGGTCAAAAACAAAATACCTTATAGTTAAACAACATTTAGAAGATTTTGATTTTGAGAGTTTAAATACTTAGGAGTGACCATAGACCAGTAAAATTGAGAGGAAAAAGAGATAAATGTCAGACTATATCTTGGAAATAAATGCTATTGAGCTCTTAAAACATTGCAGAAAAGTAGGCTTCTGGAAAGAAAAACAAAAGCAAACCTTTGCAAGACTGCAATACATCCGACGGTACTCTACGGACATTAAACACTATGGACATTAACTCTATGGCCGTTAATGAAAATGGTGTGTGGAGAGCTATAACAAATAAAGAACTGAGGGAAATGTATACAGATCCTCACGTAATACCCCAAATAAAGAGTCGGAGGGAAGCCACTGGCCTAAGATGGGCTTGTCATGTTTAGCAAAGAGAAGACGATGTAAAGTTGATTTTTCGGCGTCAACCGCGTCGTCTAGGAGTTTGTGTTGACAAACGTTTCGCCCTGTATGTGAAGTGGCATCCTCAGTGGTTGAGCTGAAGTAGATAGCTATACTTGACATTGTTGACAACGACCACGAAAGCCTACGAATGAAGATTACAAAGAGAAGAAAAATTCAATACTGAGAATCGATACATCTATAATATTATAAAGAAGAGGTGGTTTTTGTATGTTTGTGGGTTTGTTGTGGCAAGTAAACGCAAAAAATACTGAACCGATCGGTTTGAAATTTTACAGAAAGGTAGATCTTAAACTCATGCAACACATAGGCATATTAGTTCCCTTAAAATCCCCTCGGGCTACGCCCCATGAACGTCCTAAGTTTCAATGTTTACATTTTCAAAGAATGAAAACATAAAATTACTTGAATGTCAACAGCTGTGAACACTAAAATTTGACAGTTCGGGAAGAAGAAGAAGAAAGAGATGCCGTGACCGTCATAGGTTTCAATGTTTACATGTTCTAATGAGAACATCCGTTTACACTATATTTTGACAGTTCGGGAAGAAGAAGAAATTTAGTTGGTTTTTACAGATAAACTGCTGGATCGAAATTAGTGAATTATTAGTTCGAAATAGTGGAATGGTAGATTTTAAGTTTTCTCCCGATGACTGTTTCTATTACGTTAATCCTTTCCCAATATTTGACAGATGTTACTTTGTCATGTTGTAGACACTTGTGTTTTGCCATTTTGTAAACAATGAAGAATTAATTAACAATAACTTAAATGTATCAGTAGAGCCTATGAACACCTCTCAGCCTTTTTTACCCGTGCAAAGAACTGGTACTTTGGCTAGTTTATACATATTTTTGTTATTTTTACCTACGTCTCCAAATCACGGTACTCTACCCTTGCTCTCATGACCCAGTTTCCTAGACCCAACAGTTGCATCCTCCGCAGCCTTGGCTGGACCCACCGTGACGTCCCGCACCCTTGGACCCGTCGCACTCCAGTTTCCGCCCCGGTTCACGGTAGGCTGCCGTTGGCGATCAAGGCCTTACCGCTACCCTGGATCAGTAATTGCTGTCAAAATATACCGTTCTTCGCCTTGGAGCTTCCTCTTCCTTGTTGCCAGTCAGGATCCAGGATCGCAGCTGGTTAAGGGGTCTGCATCTGTTCATCTTGGATTAAGATAGAATAAGCAATTAATTTAAGTCTTCAGTACAGTTTCTGAGTTTTGTCACTAACTTTACTCTAAGAACAAAGTTCAATACAAAAGCAATCGTTATTACGTTTTTTTCTAAAAAAAGATATTTTATGATTTATAAGAATCTATCTAATTTCAATTTTCTCATTTACAATATGTATACACTATAAACTATATCTAAAAAGTTAGCTCTAAAAAATATTATTGACCCAAAGACAAATGTTTGTATTTTCAGCACTTCCCTGTGGGAAATATTTTAGATCCTGGATATGTTCAAAGGGAATGTTTTTAGTTCATCTAAACAGCTGTTCTTATTACTAAACTATGATGTCACCAACATTAGCATTTACATTGCTTAGTAAAATATCTTTAAGATGAACATTATTTCCATTTAAAACTCGTGAAGCAAGGCATGTTTCACATAATTAATATTGTTTTACTGGAGTGAAACTAATTTTGTTTTGCAAGGAATTGCTTTACCTTATTGATGTTTTGGGAAATCATAGATAGTAGTTAATTCGAAATGTAGAATTATTTATTTTGAATGTAAGAGAAAGAAACTAATTTGCTTCGTGAGTTTTTTAAAAATAGTATTGTATTTAATTAGTTATTTATTATATTTAACATAGGTGTAAAAATGCAAGATGGAATAGTACACCACCACAGTTACAGATGATAGGGTTTATTTTTAAAATAATTCATCAGCAATCATTAGATACATTTTTTATACTTAGTTGTCTTCCGACATAGCGTGTGGTAACGCGCTAGTGCAGTGAGTCAAAGGATTCCTGTCAGATCATGAGCGGTCACCTCTGCCTCTGGCTAACCCTAAAATAGGCCGTGATGATAATTTAATGAATTATTTTATAAAATTAACACGAATCCTGTGGTTTTCAGCAACAATTACTTCACCCACGACTTTGACGATTCCTCTTCCAAACAAGTAAATTAATCTACTTGATCCAACACATACAACTTTAAAATATAAATTACATTTTATGACTTCACGTTCTTATTTTTTCACAAGAACAATAAAACTCAAAGTCGAATAATATCCGGCCGTATTGGCGAAGAAGAGCTTGTGTTTACCGGAACTATTCCGCTCCGGAACTCGGTTCTATTTCCGGTTCGGAAGTGGAAGTGCCGAGCTCGGCGGTGTACACAACGAATGGACTTGGTTGCATTACACCTTGAAGAATGGGTGTCTAAATTATTTACAGCTGTTTAATGATTTTATAACTGGATGTATCCGATGTGTAGATTAACCTGAAAAGCGGTGTGAAGAACGGCTGCAATTTAGCGAGTACAAAACACTTATGTCCTAGTTAAGAAAAAATCTAAAAAGATTTTACTTGATACGCCAACTCTTTTTAGATTAGATTAGAATAATTGAAAATGACAACCTACCCATGTAGGTATTATTAGCCAAGTATGAATGAGAAATAAGTGTCGGATGATTGTGGCGCGATCTTGTAGACTTGTTACTGACTATGGCTGACATGTTCCTTAGACAGGACTGTTAATTAATATCGCCGATGTCAACTAAGGGACTTACAGTTTAACGTGGAATACGAACCACTGCCTCTGAATTACGAATTGGTCTAATTATGAGGATGGTCCTTGTCGATTAACGTAGTATTTAATTGTGTGGATGTTAATCCGCACAAGAGAACACTACATCCACCGACCATCACTCACAACTGTCCACAATTCGTGACCTCCAAGTCGCTGGAATACAGGACGTCGCCACCGTACCAGTTAAAATCTTATACTAATAAACAGGCATAAATTTAATCCATCTAATTTTAAAGATAGGCCGGGACAAGGGTGGAGGTGAAGGAGAGGGGTTCTGGCACTGAGGCGCAGTTGAAGACACCCTTTATTTTGGGGATTACGGGACGACCCTAGGTTTTCATTGACCGCGAGGTGATGTTGGTATACACCCGAAACATCCAATAATGAGAAGTGAAATAAACAGCTTCCAGCTGGAGCTAGGAAGGTTGAACACAAGATTACGAGATCTGAGTTGCAGAATCACTTCTTGAAACCGAGTAACGCCGAATATACATCAGTAACTACCATTTAGTGGGCAATATATCAGTTTTTAGGTCGATTCTCCAGATACCACAGGCCACCGGGGTACAGGTACAAGTCCAGGAAGCGGTCACTGGCGTCTGGTTGTGGCCCGGGTTACGCAAACAGACCACCGAATCGTGACAGCGCAGGCTCCCTATCAGTTACTGGCTTAGATAACGCGGTAGAGGGTGGAACCGCTCTTGGGCGCAAGAAATAACAGCTTCATTATATCAGTGACAGCTCCGGTGGTGCCATAGGCCTACTCGGTTACTCAAATATGTTTCCGATTGACGAAATAGCAGTTACATTTTATCAATGACAACTACAGCTGTTAGATAGTTGATTACAAAAATATTTTTCAACTCTTAAGAAGGGTTGAGATTTTTTAAAGAAATTTGATGGTTATTTATAAAACGATACAATTTAAATTTTATTTAAAAACATTAAGGAAAGTGATATTATTATGAAATTTATGCATTTTTGTGTTTGGTTTAGGGAGGAAATATGTGTCTGACCACTAATAGACTACCGTTTTTTGTGGTTAGAATTTGACGTCGACGAATTTTCCACCACTACATATAAGAAAGGGACTTCAGGTTATTTCCGTATATGTGGAGTTTCAAAAATTAATCTCTTTTCACCGCATAAAGTTGACATTTCAGGAAGGAGATGAATAAATTAAATCCGACAAAATCGATATTCAGGAAATGAGGCTAAAACGCAATCTGTAGAGCTGGATAAAACTTCCGTCGAATCTTTACATTATTCATCCGACTTGGAAATTTTGAAAACCTTTGGAGTAACATCCATCAGGCGGTGTCGTTACAGCTAGAACTTCCGCTTCCGGCGCCGGATATGGGCACGAGTTCCGGAACTTCCGGTAAACAACGGATTTTAACGTCTGCAATCAGTATGGCAGGAATTGTATAAACCAAGATTTTCTTAACCAATTAAATTCAACTTTACATTGTGATTGGAGATTGAACATTTTACCTAAAGTAATGTTTTCGTATCACATTTACTGTGTAAATAGTAATATTTTATCTTCGGGTTGAATAATATATTCTCAATAAATTTATTGCGTGGTGTCAAGATTACAATAAATAAATAAATAACGCATGTAGAAGTTTTCTTACAAAATATAAAATCGATATTTACGGATTACTCCAATTAATTAGTAGCCCAATGACAAAACAGCATCTGGGTCCAGATTCGAACAGGTGACCTTCAGTTTTGAAGGCAGGTACTATAACCCCAAGTCTACCAACCAGTTTAAAAGTCTGCAGAAATTCTGCCATCTTGAAATTCATTAATCAACGTCTCCGTAGACGTTTGGCTCAAGATCGTCAAAACCAACACCCTTCAATAAAAAAAACACATACACACCAATTGTTCTGACGTTTTTTAGGCTTACCTTTTTCCTGTGCAATTCTGCGTTCAATTTTAATTTTTACAAGTGGAATGTGGAAATTGATTCCAACTGTTGAAAAATACATCAAATATCCTAAAAGTTACATAAATGCACGAGCTATAAATGTATATGAGCTATAAGGAGCGTAATATTTACTGTTATAGCTTTTACACTTTGATTGTTTACCATTAACGAACCTCTGGAGAAATCCGCCAGGTAGCGTTCATATCGCAGGCCTTTCAGGCATTGGAAGGCTTTTCCAGAATATTTTTCTCATATAAAAATTACAAAAAAGTTAAACTAAAATTTTATTTTGATATTTATTCAAAACCGAACCGACAGTATATTTTTTAATTTAATATTTTTTCTCCATTTCATTTAGCTCCAAAGTTTTGTACACGTCACACAGCTAAAGACAAATAATATTTTTTTAAATTCGAAAAATCAATATCAACTACATTTTTTTATCTTCATAACGTTATATTGAATAAAGGATAATTCCATGAAGAAACGGGAATAATTGAAGATCTATTATTTAAAATGATGTAACACCTTTCTACAATCATGGGTTCGGAAATGCTTCGTTAGCGAGAGGTTTGCCCAGATTTAAAATGAAGTCATACTGTTTTTTTGGATATTTATATTATATTAAGTGTATACAGTGTATTTTTTGTATAACAGACTGAAAAGTAGAGTAAAACGCAAAAATCGTAGCCAAAACAACACATTTTTTACATTTTGGTCTGCAATAGCTCTGTAATCTTGTAAATTAACAAGGGGTTACCAATTTTATGGCGTTTTAAATGCCTAATGTTAACCTACAGGGGACTGGGATGGTGGCGTCATCCTGTAATCCAGAGACTTGGAGGTCACGAATTGTGGATAGTTATGAGCGATGGTCGGTGGATATAGTGTTCTCTTGTGTGGATTAACGTCCGCACTATTGAATACTACGTTAATCCGCAAAGACCATCCTCATGATTAGACCAATTCGTGATTCAGAGGCCGTGGTTCGGATTCCACGTTAAACTGTAGGTTCATTAATTGCCATCGGCTGTTGGGCTATTAATTAACAGTCCTGTCTAAGGAACATGTCAGCCTTAGTCAGTAACTAGACTACAAGATCGCGCCACAATCATCTTACTCTAATTCCTCATTCATACTTGGCTTAAAATACCTACCTTGTAGTTTGGTCGCCATTTCAAATAATCTAATCTAATCTAAGTTTGTTTACAAAACGTCTACAATCAAAATATTTGATTTCTTACAGCTGTTTTGTTTACTTTCCTTTAGCAATATTTTTACCATACAATAACATCTGAATCATTCATTAATGTAAAACTAGGAAGAAAATATGCGCTGTACAAAATAAACAGCTTTATTCGTCACGTTAATAGTTTACGGTTTTGGAATTATGTATTTATATTTTTTATTTTCTGTCTGATTAAAAGTCACGTGTTTATATGTTAGCAAAATAAGAAATAATGACAATGTTTATGATTGTTACGTTTATTATAATAATCAGTTGTATTATAATAAGCGCCTTATTACAGTTAGGTGTGGTTTGGGTTTAGGTTGGATTAGAAAATTGTGAATTGATCCATTTAGATATATCTGTTTTTTGGGAATGTTATTAATATGTCTTATCGTCTCAGTATTGTTATTAACTAACACACGGCCCAGAATATCTACACAACGAAGCCGTAATGCTATTCAACTTCAGGACATAGCCAATTTTATAATTAACACATGTTTGCCGTAGGGCGTTACGGTGTTCGCCGGGTCAGTTAGTTTTACATAAAATAAACTACATTTGACACTTTGTTTAAAGCCCCAAGAACCAGTGTCATCTCATTTTAACGGAGTTACTTATATCCGGGCGAATTTTTTCGCTAGCCGTAACTCGCTAACGACGCATTTTCCCCGTCCTTTAAGACTTTCCGTTTCTTCAAAAAGTAAAATTGAATCATTTTAATTTATTCCACTACATCTTTTAAATTGAGAAAATGGTTAGTAAAATCTAGAAGCGATTTTGCACGGTTTAGGACAGGAGTAGGAAATCCTCTGTGTAAGGTTGGATCGATGGCGGGAAGATTCGTAATTTAAAAGGTTACTTTAAGGTAAATAGTATGTTAGATACTTAGAGACCGTGCTGTGTTCTGTAATCCAGCTAATTGGAGGTCACGAATTATTTCGGATAGTTGTAGGCGATGGCCAGTGGGTGTAGTGTTCTCTGGTGTGGATTAACGTCCGCACTATTGAATACTACGCCAATCCGCAATGACCATCCTCATAATTAGACTAGTTCGTAATTCATAGGCAGTGAATCTAATTCCACGTTAAACTCTAGGGCCATTAGATATGCCATTTACTGTTTGGCTATTAATTAACAGTTCCTGTAAGCCTTAGTAAGTAACAAGGCTACAAGATCACGCCACAATCATTCTACACTCATTTCTCACCTGGGTGGGTTGCCATTTGAGTTAAAAGTATCAAAGTTTTTAAGAAATTCCGATCAGAACAAATGGTAACCTCGCATTCATTCTTATAATAGCTCTAGAAAATCCGACGTCCAAAGTATGTCGAGGACCTTCAAATTCAACCCGCATAAAAAATATTTACCGAACTCGTCTTGTTTTAGGGAAATCGGACAAACAAGGAAACCCGAGAGGTGTAAGCGATCTGCGATAGGACGGCTGTGCGGACGCGGACGGTGACTCCTCGGGCTCAAGGTCGCTTCCTGAGCGTCTCCCCCCTTCCACCGGACCCGGGGCGGCGTCCAAGGACACGAGGAAGTCAGGGGCGGCCTGCAGGAGCAGGAGTAGCGGGACCCTTGCCCTATCGGCGAAGGCTTTCCGGGCCGAAATAAATTTCAGACCTGATCAAATGAAAGTCAGTTTAAATTTAAGAGACCACACTACCTCCGACTTCTTTAATCAAATTTGACCTTTAAGTTCATGGGAATTACATTTCCATTTAGAGATACATGTCTAAGCTCTGTGGGGTGGTTGAAATTTCCGAGACGCAAAAGAATGACGTTATATATTTATAAGAACAGCTGTTTAGAGGAAATGAAACCATTCCCTTCAGACAAAATTATATATCATCTAACATATTCCCTCAGTTTTCCCAGTTTGGTGTTTGGTGTATGTGATATTCCCTGGTATGGGTTAACATTCGCACTGTTGAATACTCATAATTCTATCACCATAACTAGACCAGTTCGTAATTCAGATGCAAAATTGTGGTTCCTCGTTAAACTATTGGTCCCTTAGATGGAATTGACTGTTGGCTATTAACAGTCCTGTCTAAGGAACATTCAGCCTTACTCAGTGACAAGACTACAAGATCGCGCCACAATCATCAGTGTAATACATTAGTAGAATAGTTGTTTCAGGTAGCGAAAACTTATACCTTTAAAAATCGTAGTAAATTGTAGAAAAGTCTAATCGTATAAAAAAAGAAAGTAATGGAATGATAAATGAATCTCGATGATAATCAAATCGGATTTTTTCATTATCTTATTGTATTTTTGACTTCGTGAATTGTAGAATCGTTGGTGAGCCACCATCTCGCATGATTCTGAAGAGGTATCTATCCAAATTAAAAAAAGTAAACTAACCTTTAGATTTAAGCGATTTTTATATTTTAGAACACCTCCTTACAGGTTGACTGGGACCGTGACGTGTCCTGTAATTTGGAGGACACGAAATGTAGATAGTGTGATCGATTGTTGGTGGGCGTAGTATTCTCTTATGTGGATCAACGTCCGCACTATTAAATTCTACCCGCAAAGGCCGTCCTGTAAATTAGTCCGGTTCGTCATTCAGAGGCAGTGGTTCGGATTCCACGTTAAACAGTTCTCTCTAAAGAACATGCCAGCCTTAGTCAGTAACAAGACTGCAAGATCGCGTCACAATCATCTTACACTTATTTCTCATTCATACTTGGCTTGAAATACCTGCCTCGGTTGGTCACAGTTTCAAATGGCAATGAATTGTACCAGTGTCGGACAACTCCTGTCACATTCTGAACGGTCACCTAAGGCTAGCCTATGTGACGCACTTTGCCACAGTGCTTTGGTACAGACCCTAGGCACAAGGTAAAGGGAAGTTGAGGTTTTTATTTATTTTTAAAAGGGAGTGTAACATGTGCCATGTGCCATGTACCCGGGAGGAATGCGCCGACGGACCGCCGCTTCCTCCGGTGTCCAGGTATCGATATGAGTCATCGACACATCACAACCACGATACATGATACACGTGACGTCATCCACACCACGACCACAACCAACACCAACACTGTCTAATTTTAGTCAAAAATTCACTTATAGTAGCGTATCTTACTTTTTTTTTTAACAGGTTATGCTTTTGATTCTGCGTTAATATCCAATGTAAGAATTCTCCTACGGAAAGTTTATAAGAAAAATGTCCATTCATATCAATTTCTCTTGAAATGTCCGACGCCAGAATATAGAAGACAAGTATGACAAACTAAAAATTTGACAAGGGTTGAAAAGTTCTCGGATCAAAAGAAAATAGTTGTGTATATAACACCTTACCCACCCACGCAAAAAGTAAATTTGGTAAGTCATCGAAGACACGAACTCGAGCCAGCTTAAATGTCAATATTTTTAACCGAAACTGAAGCCTGATAGTTCCTTGGACAAGGTTGTTACTAGATAGCCCAACAACAATCTAAGGGCATCTCAGGGTTTAACGTGGAGTCCGAACCACAATTTTTGTCTCTGATTTACGAACTGGTCTTATGAGTATGCTATTGCTTGTCTTGTTTGATACGCACCGTGAGCAAGTGCTTGATTAGGTGTAAGTGACTCGTATTTGGTGCTAAACACTGTCAACACTGAAATAGTAATGAGACGAATTGGGAATAAGTAACAAATAAAAACCCGCTTTCTCACGATAAACTGTTTCCTATCAGAACAAAGACCAGGATAAAGCCACAATCACCTTTGAGTAATGTTTGGCAATATGATATCATTCGCGGGTGGAGCAACCTCAATCGATAGACTTATCGTTATAGATTTATCGTTATCGTGATCTACCAGGTAAAATATGCCAAGACGTGTATATTGTTTGTATTCAATATTGTTTTATATAAAACTTTATTTTCAATTGACTGGGACGGTGGCGACGTCCTGTAATCCAGCTACTTGGAGGTCACGAATTGTGGATAGTTGTGAGAGATGGTCGGTGGGTGTGGTGTTCTCTTGTGTGGATTAACGTCCGCCCTATTGAATACTACGTTAATCCACAAAGACCATCCTCATAATTAGACCAATCCGTAATTCAGAGGCCGTGGTTCGGATTCCACGTTAAACTGTAGGTCCATTAGTTGCCATCGGCTGTTGGGCTATTAATTAACAGTCCTGTCTAAGGAACATGTCAGCCTTTGTCAGTAACAAGACTATAATATCGCGTCACAATTATCCTACATTCATTCCTCATTCATATTTGGCTTAAAATACCTACCTGAGTAGGTCACCATTTCAGTTAAAAGTAGTATTAAAGTATTGATAATTTTGAGTGTTTGCCGATGAGCCAATTAAATTTGTTAGTTTTTTAAAATTGTATTCCAAATATGGTAAGTCGACCGTCCAGATGGATTTTTACGAGTTAAATAACTTAAAATTGCACATTAGTTTTTCTACTTATAGTCTTTTTTTATCTTCTTCCCTTCAATCAAAAATATAGAATTTTACAGTTTTTGAGTCTAGTTTGATTGTTACGCAAAAATTACGTTAAAATCATATCTGCAAAACGAAAACTATTGTTTGTCTCGCGTACTAACAAAGTGTACGAGAGATGCAGCATCCTTAGAGTTAGAGGAAATGCGAATGACGAAACAGTTTCTGCACGTGAAAATCCAACCATTCAAGGGCAAGCCGGTTGGCAGTTGGCGGCGTTGGCGTGTCGCGAAGGAAGGGAACGCTTCCCGTGGCGGGTATAGGAACTGTGTCTGTGCGGGGGCAAAGGTGAGACACGGAGAGTGTAACAGAGCTGTGACGTCACTGGTTACGTCACTCGGTGTTGACGTCACGTGACAGCCTCGCCCAGCTGACTGTTGCTGATGCCGCCACCGCAACCACCTGGCCTCTGGGTCCGCTACAAGTAGTAGATCGTCTATTGACAGGTTTTGATTTTTCAATTGATTGTCTCTAATCTCAGTGTGAATTTAACCCACAAAGACAATCCTTATAATTTGACCAGTTCGTAACTTAGAGGCAAAATTGTAGTTCGGATCTCACATTTATGTAAATCCCTTAATGAGAGTCTGACGCTCCATAAGTCCCAATGTTAAATTTTTATATTTCAGGTACTTAAATCTCGTAGACCACCGTTTATAGACAGCTAAATTTTACACGGTTGTTATCCAATATCTAATAGTTCGTTGGAATTATTTATTATTTGACGGATGTCTACACCTTAGACTCCAGTTGTGAACCAATAGTTTTAGTTTCAAAGCTTCAATGTGCAATAAATATAGAGTAATAAAGATTTCATCAAAATATCTTTATTTATCCAAGTTATGTGTACCTGCGATCAAATATACTCCCCTATGGGAAATAGGTGGGAAAAGGGAATGTTTTCAGTTCATCTAAACAGCTGTTCTTATAACCAAACTACGACGTCAATAACACAATGACGTCACTGTTTAAAATTTAAGTCTCTCAAATTGCCAACCCCCCTTTAGAGCTAAGACATATCCATGTCAAATAAAGAGTTACAGTATTCCGGAATGAAGAAGGCATTTGGGTTGGTGGTACGGCAGCTGCTAGTAAACTGCATAGAACCTCTGTGGAGAAAAATTAAGAAAAATTAATGTATACCGCTTAAATTTATGATAACATTTGTGATTCTCCCTAAAGGTTGTACGGTGTTTGATTGATTAGGTCACCTTCTTGAAAAATTCGAAGTAGTCGCGAAAAATGGTTCACATAAAAGTTCGCTGTCGCAGGGAACATTTTAGTTTCAAGACAAATCATTGATTCGTCTGGCCGCGAGCTCGAACATGTTCGATGGAGATGTTTGATGAACTAAATGTGGAGTGTTTGTCCATTGTAATGTTCTGCGAACATGTTCAGTTAATGGGCACGTGGCTAGATGGCATCGGCTGTTGCTTTGGGTCCTGGAACATGTCATCGTTAGTCGGTAACAAGACTACAAGATCGTGCCTCAATCTCCATTCACTCATTTCTCATTTTAAGCTAATATATAACTGAGATGGTGGCGTCATCCTGTAATCCAGCTACTTGGAGGTCACGAATTGTGGATAGTTATGAGCGATGGTCGGTGGATGTAGTGTTCTCTTGTGTGAATTAACGTCCGCACTATTGAATTCTACGTTAATCCGCAAAGACCATCCGCATGATTAAGCCAATTCGTAATTCAGAGGCCATGGTTCGGATTCCACGTTAAACTGTAGGTCCATTGATTGCCATAGGCTGTTGGGCTATTAATTAACAGTCCTGTCTAAGGAACATGTCAGCCTTAGTCAGTAACAAGACTACAAGATCGCGCTACAATCATCTTACATTCAACTCTCATTCATACTTGGCTTAAAATACCTACCCTTAGTATGGTCGCCATTTCAAATAATCTAATCTAATCTAATCTATAAATAATAACTATATCACAGCAGCTTTACATTAATTTAAGAATTACTTTAGATCATACAAACTATGCTTGATCACATCTTAAGCCGTTATCCAAATGTAATACTGTGGTGCAGTATGTTTATAAATAAGACATTTTTATCTATTAATGTATGCCTCTTAAGAAAAATATAAGAAATTTTGTTTGTTGTCACGAGGAAGGAAAACATTACAAACCACAACAAAGCGTCAGCGAATTTGGGGTCATTGAGAAACACCAATGTTAAAAAGTATCCTGAAGTCTAAAAGATTAAAAATACATATTGATGGGTAAACACATGGCCAAGTGTTTCAATGTTTTGTTATTTAGTGTCCGATCTACCACAGACAAAAACAAACAGGATACAACAAGGAGGAAAACAAGACTTCGTCGTGTTTCCACAAGTTTTCCTATAACTTATAAACTG